>CM075425.1:15452023-15702023 GCA_037832385.1 Rhizophora apiculata | reverse complement strand
ATACTCAAAATCCTCATCCTCATTCTTCTCTTTTGTAAACCCCTTGAACATTCTACCATATAGTTTGATAAAGTCCATACAACCACTCAAACAGCGACCAAAGGTTATCCCAGTTGTTGGCCACAGGAGGCGAGCTAGAATGGTCAGGAAGAAAAGTGAAATATACCTGACATTTCAGCAAAGAGCAAAATGGAGTACTGTGTATCAGGTTTTTGCCATTTTTTCCCCCATCTTTGTCTGAACAGACTCAACATTTGTCACTGGCAGTACTATTTTCCAGCTTCTCTTCCCCAGAAGAAGTTAAAAAAAGAACCAAAATAAAATTTCTGGCATGCCTTTCAGTGTGCAGGAGAATTACCATATGTATATGTGTGTTTGCATTGGAAGAAAGCATATCTCAGTCATTAGTGCTTCTTCTGGAGCAGTTCCATTTCCTTTTAGAGAGTTAGCAGCAGATAATAGCATGAAAGATGGATACAAGTTTCCCTGCTGCCAACTAATAGTCCCTATAGTGTGCTGCATATTATTACCAACTCAATGCACTTTCCTCAGAAAAATTATACATGCCCAAAACATTCTATGCCTACCTCTGTTACAGGCCCAAATTTTGACCCATGGATCACAGTACATTGATCATGATCATGACCTGACAAAATGAGTATCTGCAGAAACCGTCATTGTCAGTAGGGAAATAACCTAGTTTCACAAGCATTTGATCATTAAAGGGGACCAAAATGTAACAAATACAAACATTTTAAGACTCCTCTTACAAGAGGCCAGGCCACACTATGTCTGCTCCTATGACTTAAAATGGTGATTTGCAATTCAAAACTCAATTAACATTCAGTAACATCAGCTGCTACTATGCTGATGCAGAGCAGCAGTACATCCCAGTACAGAAGCACAGTTATGCATCACAGAATCAGAGACTTACAGGTCTTATCAGTTCGAGTGCCTTGATTGAGGATTCCTCAGTAGCATAATTCTGGTACCTGCATTTTTAGACCATCCATCAGCTAAACCAAACAGATGCAAATCATATTCTACAATTGACATAACCCTCTTCATATTTTAAACATAACAACAAACTTACATTATATCTTGATCATGAGCTGAATGCACAATCCGCTGAATAAGGACGTAACCAAATAAGTAATCATACAGATGAGTTCAAGTATTTTTCAGGAGACACCTATTAGGACTCGCAAATCCAAGAGACATTCAAATTGTTTCAACACAATTAACAAGACATTTCAAGACTTGACAGAGTGAAAGAATCAAGTGTGTAAATTTCTAGGATTCTGCTTTATAGGGATCAACATGTGAATACCTGATTGATGATTGGAGATTTGCGAAGTGGGCCACAATAAGTATTATCCCGTCGAAACAATGGAATATGGGTCAACAAAACCCTTGGAATCAATTTAATGTCTATATAAGCATTGGGGGAACCATAAATTAAAGTCATTAAAACCAATAACCAATAGTAAAACTGTAAGTGACATCCACGTACCATTGGACACATTTTTGACAAATTCCCAAGTCATGGAAGACTGGTTACCCAACAAATGGCCTGTAGAAAAACAAATACATCAATAATTAACTTTTCCTAATGAACATTTTACCTGTAACTAGCTTTATTCAATCATAGATCGCATACCTAACAGGCTTGGACAATTATCAGTAGAAACAATTGTGATCACAAACTATATGTCAGGTGCCGTGTCCAATAAATGGATATCTTAAGCATGTAATCTGATGTTTAATGATGCAAATAATTTCAAATCATAGCTTTAATAGACAATGCTAGCTAATTTTCCCATAAACAACAGCTGACTGCAGTCAGTGGTTAAAAAAATTAACCGAAAATACATAACATTCAAAAGCACCAGTCATTCGTGTCTGAATAAGAAGCACCTTGCACATCAGCTTCTCTAAGAGTACTTACTGTTGATTTTGATAACCAAAATGTCATTTTTCAACCCAAAAAAAATGATGGATGTATAAGAATAGATAGATAGATAGATAGATTTGGTGATTGACTCCACACACAAACACATAAAGACACAGAGAGAGACAGGGACAAAGAGACACAGAGGAAAAATTGAAGCAGATTGAAGGAATGGTATGTGAAGGCCAAAAAGGAGCTGTCTTCAGTCAAGGCTCAAGGGTGTTCTTGTGGATTCCACACCATAAAGATCTAAAATTTGAACATGATACACTAACTGTAAAAGTGAAAAGGAACAGAGAATGAATATTATCATGCTCATCCTACTCTTGATGAAGGCAATGAGTAGTCAAATCCTTTCCAATTGCTATTTCACCCCTTATTAGAAACTGCCCCAAACACATTTTGCAATTTAGAGCTAAGTGGGTTTGACTTTTAAGAGGCAATGTCCCAAACATCAAGTTGAGAGAAACAAAATCCTTCCCAGCCATAACCAACATTAATGCAACTTTGTGTAAAGCACGATCATGTGCAGTTATTAACTTCACTCTTTAATTGGTTGTGATTATCCGATGTAGAACTTAATGCTTTCCTAGACCATAAAAAAGGGCTATAGCATCTTATAGAGACCTTCACCTCCATAGACACTTCTTTGCAGGATTATTATCTAACATTATCTTTGCTATCACTGTTGAAATGCTTTGTTATGTTTCAGTTCCCATTTTATGAGATTGTCACAATCTGACAACTTACAACAGTCACAACAACAAAAATTGAACAGAACAAGGATATACAGATCAAGACGATCCTGAATGAATTTTTTTTTTTTACATTCAAAAATAGAATGAATAAATTGCAGAAACACATATCTCACCATAACAAAAATATTAAGCTGTCTTTTTAAATTGAAAGGCATGAAAGGCAGACATGGATCACAAAAACTTGAGCAATCATATAAACCCAAAAAGTCATGCAAATAGGTAAGACAAATGGAAATGTTTGGAAGTAAAAGCTAAGACCACAAACACGTAAATATTATTGTTTATTCCTGAATCATTCAATGATAAGGAGAGTCCACTGCTTGTTATTTACCATCTAGAGTCTGAGCATCAACACCAATAAATTCCACTTTTCCAACAGTAAACCGATAGTTTCTGATCCCAAATTCTTTCTCATGCCGTCTAATAACCTGTGGGAATGCAAAAGTGATAGCCTAAGAAGTTCGTAGCAAGCCATTCTGGAAAAAAAAATTAGTTAAATTTTGAGGAAACATGCCAATAATTGCCAAAAATATGACCAAAAAAAAAAAGCAATGAGGAAAAGAACCCTTTCCAATAAATCGCTTAAAGCCCTAAACCATACACTGGGAGCATATTTAGAGAAATAAACTGAGCAAATAAAAATGAGAAAAGCACACAAAAGTTTTGTAACACTTCTGTAACCACACTGGGATTACAGTCCAGAAAAATTGAGAAAGGTGGAAAGAAGCACAGAAGATGACAATAACACATAATTTAAAATTTAGCTACTGAACTCTCCACACTACCTCTGGTTTATGAAAGTAGACGTTTCCATAGCCAACATCATGGTTTCCAGGAATAAAGTAAACCTGGATATCTGCAAGTCCCTCCGCTGCATTTAGACCAAAGATATGCCTAAAGCGCTGTAGGGATTCTTGCCACCTTATCAGTGAAAAAAAAAAAGTGTCAGTGGCAACAAAATACTAATGATAGATATCATGGACTGTAAATTGCATTGAGGATTGAATGAGGGGAACCAAAAATAATTTAAAAAAAAAAAATTGAAACCAGATTATAATGATTGAAGAAAATTGTATACTTGAATAGAACACAGAAATCCAGTGGACAGAAGCAGCACAAAATAAGAAATAAAGTGTTGTAAGCAAGTTCAGAAAGACGTGCAATCCAGAAAACTTTTCCAGAATCTTGTATGTATGTATGTATGTATGTGCCTATAATTTGGTCTTTTAACCACATAACAGGTGAGAGAACTTTCCAAGTCTTACTCTTCATCTGACAAATAAGGGCCCCCATCAAAGTAATCACCCAAAAATACTATAACATCAGGTCTGAAAGGCAGGATAGATGCAAAGAATGCCCTGCGCATATATAAATCAGTATAAAACTGTGCAATCTCCAAAGCAAGTGATTTTGATGGCAGATGAAGGGAGGTACTGTCCATGAGCTGCGCAAGGAATAAAATGACATTAAGAGCAAAAGACCCAAAATAAAACTTGACAACCAAGAAGGGGTGAGCATCAGAGAACATTTCACCTGTGGATCCGTTAGGACAGCAACCTTTTTGTAATCACGAGGATACATTGCTCCATTTGTCTAGAAAGGAATGTACGAGCAGTTAATAGGCAGCATGACCATCGTCATAGACACATGTTTTGGAAGAATGACACACAAAGTGATATAGTTCAATGCATAAAAATATTTGTAAAAGTACATCTTAAACAATAGTTATATCCACACATGTGCACGAAGTTGTTCAAGCCTCAGTACAACATGCTCACTAATAATCATTGTAGCCCAAAATTGCAGTAGGCTGGTCTCTATCAAACAAAATGCGACAGAAAATAGAGCTTCAGAATTTTTCAAAAATGTCATAACCTGAACGCGGTACCTTGTGATGTTGGAATGGCTGAAGTTTACGATCCTACACAGCTAGGTTGTTCTTGCTCAACCAATTAAAATGACATAAAATTTCAGAGAACACTGGAGTCAATGTATCACAGGAGAAGAGGGTAAAGAAGATAATGACCAAGAGTAATAAAATTGAGAGTCCGAGATGGGAAATGGAATATCAAAGCACGAATTTCTGGTGAATATACAGGTTTCTGCGTGCTCAATTATTAGAAGGTTCCATTTCTTACTTCTTCGTTTCCTTTTTATTATTATTTATTTATTTAGTTATTTTTCCCATTTTGAAGGGAAATGTCATATTGTTGCAGAATTCAATGTGAACAGGGATCGGGAGAAGACAAGGAGTTGGACAAATCAAAACGATGGGGGGAGGGCGGGATACAAATAATACGTGTCAGCAGGCAGTTTATACACAGCAGATCTAAGTTCAAGAAACGCAGCAAAATAATAGGTCAAGGCATTAAAACCGGTGGGCAGAAGTGGTAAATAAATATAATATACAGCTGGATATTATGAATCAGACCTTGATGTCGTTGAGGGTTCGAGCGGTGTTGGAAGGAGATCGGGTCATAATAATAGCAACGAAGAATATATGATCAATAAGGAAGGGTCGCCCTGACTCAGCTGGAATTAATAATAATAATAATCTAAACAGCAGCTAAAAAAGTTAGCAGCGACCCGACCTCTTCTGCTGCCGATTGAAATAGATAGGAGAAACTGGTTGAAAAAAGAGATGATAGATCTGAGTGAATAATTACCTCAGAACTAGAAATGGAATAACGACTACGATGATGATGATGATGAGGCCAGGAGCAAGCCCAGAGGGAGGGCACCCAATAGGCAAACATTTCGCCATACAGAAGAGTAACCATCCAAACCCCGCAAAATACCAAGGTTAACTTGTCGTGCTGCTTCATATTCAATCGCCCTCACCTACCTCCACCCGCCTACCTCAACAAGTTTCCCCTGGTTCTCCCCTTCTGCTCGCCTCCGGTTTGAAGAATTCTTGTGTGATGGATATCACCACTGGTCAATCTGCATTTTTCAGTTTTTTTTTTTTTTTCATTTCAGATGGACATTTGTTGTGGGTCCTCTAATCCGAAGACGCATTTAAGTAACTTTTTAATTTTATTTTAAAAAAAAAAAAAAGAAAAAATATTTTTTGATCATGTCGGTAATTTTTTTCTTTTTTTTGGAGTGAATAAAAGCTTCCACTTTCCCCATTTTCACACACTTTGACCCTAGCGTGGCCTTCGCGTTGCCTGCTGAGTTGAGGCTCAAGTACGACAGGTAGTTGTCGAGATTTTGATCGTTTTGTTCTGCTGCGAGGGAGAGGCGTGGCGGTGGGCTGGTGGCTGTTATGGAGCTGTAGAGAGAGAAAACCGGTGCAGAGAAAAACAAAAACACATGGAACCGATAAATCTAAATTTATATCTTTTCGGATTTAAGAAATAAATAATTAAATTTTAAAATGAGAATTTTTTTTGACTTTATATTTAATTAAAAAAATTATTATGAGAGAAATTTAATTAAAATTTTTTGTTCAACACGATAAACTGAAATGTCATTTGAACAAATGGATTTAATGGGGAGTACTTTAGAACATGATGGATCAAAATAGGGATAAGTTTTAAAATTTTTATAATTAAATTATAAATTTTTTAATTTTTATTTTATAAAATTTTAATTTATTAAAAATTTAAATTTTAAATTTTTTACGAAATTAAAGAAAATAAAAAAATTAAAATTTTTATCTTTATATTTAAAAAATTAATAAAATATATTAAAAATATATTTTTTTAATATGTATTTTTTATGTTTTTAACACAAATTTATAAAAAAATAAAAAATTCATATATGAAATGAAAATTTTAAAATTTAAAATTAATTTGAAAACTCAAAAAATTTGTAAAATTCAATTGCAAAAATCGTGAAATGTTTAAGAAGCAAGACGCAAGCAAGAATCAATTCACGATTCACGATCCTCATGCCAAATTCAACAGCTTGGTTACATAAAGATTCGGACCAAAATCTGATCAATCAATTTAATTTAATTTTGAAGGTATTAATAAGTTCTAAACAATAATGAAATTTGGGAAATTAAAATCACTGAGATTTATTTTGGAAGAAAATAAAAGGAATTAGGAAGAATACACGTATTAGCTTTTTTTTTTTTTTTTGACATATATAGGCATTTTTATTATGGTTTCCCATGTATAACGGTTTTGACCATCCAACCAAAACTCAAATGGAGCTAAATCTTAGAACTAATTTAGATTTCAATTGCATAAATTTTCAAGAGTTTGGACTTCGCAAATACTTATGCCTTTTTAGAACAGGGTGCGCATACATTACAAACTATATCCTTGCAAGAATCCAACATTCAGAAAAGTTTATCTACTGTTTCCCGGCTCTGGCCGCTGGACAATTGGCCACATATGCCCTTAAAGAAGGGGACTGAGTAAGCCCATAGGGGGTAACCATTGTATTCTGAGTTCCATTCTCCTGTTGCATTCTTCTCCTGGCTATGTAACCTCTGATCCAAGGTGTCACATCCTCACTGATTTTGATCATTAGAAAAAAAATGATGCGGTAAATAATGATCATGCTGAAGATGACGCTAAGGTCCACCCATTTTGATCGGTGCACATTAATCTGAAATATGTATTCAAGTATGTACTCTCCTTGAATCTTGGCAGTACTTGGCGGTTGGTCGTCAAAAAGCAACCCTTTCAAGTCGTTCTGGTATTGTCCCTGAAGCACATTTCACCTTCATTTCAGCAAAATGATACACAGGACGGTGGCACATAATTTGGTTCGTCAATGAGGTTACCTGTAAGGCCCAGAAGTGGAAGCTAATGTATGACATAGGGTACCTCCAGACAGGCTTTGGAATGTCATTTGGAAGCCTGAAGTACCCAGAGACTAACATGAATATTCCCTGCCATTCAGTTTAAAAGAAAATTCTCTAAATCACTCATCCTAAAAAATTAAATAAATAAACAATAAAAGAGAACATAACGTTGTAGAAGAAATTTTCTTATTAATAACCATGGTAGATTGAGAATAGTTGTGCAAAAAGAATCAGGAGAAGTAGTGATGCGCCATGCTGGTATTTGGTCAGGGATGCAGTTGAGTTTGAGGCATAAAAATAAGTATGATTCAAAGATACAAAACCTGAATTCCAGCACCAGTGATGATACCCATCAGGAAGTTGGGAACTATGCTGGCTATCGCCATCATCAAACTTTCAACTACAGTAACACTTGCATAAAGGGCCAATACAAAGAACAAATAATGTTCAAAACCCGGGTGAAGGCGGACCATGAAGTAACAGATGGTTCCAGAGATAAATGTAATCATTATCAGAAAAGGCATTGCAGAGACTGTGTTGCTGATGACAAATGCCATCACCCCGTAATGGCCATTCAGCCTTTCCCTTTGGAAGACCTGTAAATTGTAAGCCATGTTTGTGGTAAATCGTTATTCGCAAATATAAAAGGCGTTATTATTAAAGATAAGGAAAAGGCTTACCTTCATATCTTCTACGAAGGAAGGAAACCCACCAATCGACATGAAGGTGACAAAGCCAAACACAAAGGATGCACAGGAACCCCTTGCCTGCTTCGCATAAGATAAATAAGTTAAAGAGGGAAAATCTCGAGGACATCTTTTCAAATTTAACCTTGGAACAATTTTCCTTCAGACTTTACTTGTATGGCAGACTTTGTTGGGTGATACTAGGGGCAAAAGTGTTATAATTAATTAAATTTAAGATTGTTAACAGCAATTCAATTTCATGAAAACCAAAAGTCGAGGGTCCTTGTTCCTTCCAAAGTACTCACCCGTCAAGAAATAAATCAAAGTGTGCGTGGTATCCTTGAGATTAAATTAGGAAAACCAAAAATTTCAGAAGTGATCCAGAAAAGTACCAATATAGAAGTGTAGCCGGTCCCCACATTCAGATAGATTGTCCCGATGCAAACGGTGACCAATATGTAAATCGCAAGCCTAAGCCAGTAATACCCAAAGTCCCTTGACATGTTGATAAATGAACGCTTGGTTAGGGTGAAGGCCTGCATCAAGAAACTAGCTCGACTTCCTCCTGAATCTAGCACGGTTCCTTTCTGCAACAAGTTGAAGAAGCAATCAATTAGGCCGTAATAGTTGAAAAGTGCAAATTATAATTCGGCAACCTCAAATTGTCCAACTTATAAGTGAGGGGAACGATAACGCAGCTGCTAATTGGCTGCAAGGATGCAAAGTCATGAAAACGGCTGAACCGAAAACTGCGGCAGCATTAAAATACTCACTACTTTGGACATCTCCTCGACTTTTTCTCTCGCCGCATACAAGTACTGAGAGGTATGGTAATAGTCCGTGAGGGTCCGGATAGCTTCCATTGTGGATACCTTCTCCAAAGGATCATCATTTGCCTCAAACTAAACAAATTTAAAACAATGTTTGAGGCAATATTGGCCAATGATTAAGCCACAGATCTTTGTAGGAACATGATATTAACAGCCCATAGACAAGCAAGAAATGATCATTTGAATAACATTCAAACCAGTTTTTTTTTTTTTTTTTTTCTGTGCATACATTTAAAACACTTCTCTACATGGGAAATTGTAAAAGATAAAAAAGGGAGTTTTGAAAGCCTTTTAAAAACCCAAACAGTGTCAATTAAAAACCATCTTTAAGGCAGAACAAACTCCATTTGTCTAGGTTGTAAGCCGGAACATGCCAACTAAACAAAATAAAAGATTATCAATAAAAATATCAGTTGCTCCCAACAAAATGTGATACCCGTATTTTCATCGACCCTTTCAGGGTAGCCTTCACTTTGTCGAAGTCGGAATTGATGCACCTAAGAAAATGATCAGAGGGGTTCCTTAAAGCAGGACAGGGGAAGCCAGCTTGTGCAAAGAACTGTGTTTACCAGCAAACATGATTAAAAATGTCGAAAAGGGGAAGTAAAAAGTCTCATTGCTATGAGTTTTGTCAATTAAACATGAAGAGTTAAAAAGCCACATTCGTCTTACCTCATAGGCATCTGTTGCTTGACCGAAATAAACAGTTTTGCCTCCAGAAAGCAAGTACAATCTATCAAAAAGTTCAAAAACTTCACTGCTGGGCTGGTGGATTGAAGCTATGACAGTCCTCCCATCTCGAGATAGGCCACGTAATGTCTGAGTTACAAAAAAGGCTGAGGCACTGCCACATGGTCGAAGAATCGATGCTTAAAGTCGAGTAACATAAACATCATCGATCAACAATCAGAAGGAAAGGACAAGGGAAATTTGTTGCAACGTGTGTGTTCGTCTCCCCACCCTTAAGCAATTATATGGGACAAATTCAGAGTAATCTAAACAAGAAACGTGGCACAACTCAACCTGTCAAGTCCGCTGGTTGGCTCGTCAAGAAATAGCAATCGAGGCCTCATCAAGATTTCTAGAGCAATGCTGACCCTTCTCTTCTCCCCTCCGCTGATCCCACGCAAATGCCAATTTCCAATAACTGTATCAGCACAATCTTGGAGACCCATCTCTATTATAGTACTCTCAACCAATGCATTCTTCTCCGACCAAGGCATCTTATTGGGAAGGCGTAGCCGAGCTGAATATGATATCGTTTCCCTGACCGTCAGAGTACCAATCAAGTTGTCATCTTGTGTCACGTAAGCCTATTTCAAACAAGGCAACCAGTTAGCATTATATATATTTGGATTAATAGGCTGGGACACTGATAAGAAAACACAGTGCATACCGCATACGCAGTAGATTAGAGACGTTGACAATGACAAAGGCCACATGTGACCACCTCATTTTGATATTTGTCGTTGAAATATGAGATTTGTCTTCGACGTAACTTGAAAACTAAAGTAATACGGCAAAACCTTAAAGTAGTTGTGCATAGCTTTAATAAAAAAAAAACATTGGGTTAACCAAAAGGAGGTATTAATTTTTCTTCTATTTCTCTTTAAGGTTCCTTGATTTCTTCTAGGAAAGGCGTTGCCAAAACCAAAAAGGACCACTATTTTAAGAAGGCAGACATAAAATATCGAGAAAGAGTAATTAATAAGAAGAGGTAGAAGAAACTCACAGCAGTTCCGAAGGAGAGCTTGGCTTTACGTCCGTTGAGGAGAATGCTTCCAGAGAGAAAAGCATTGGCAGCAAGGCGACTGGAGAGAGCGTCAAGCAGAGTGGATTTGCCAGAGCCAGAAGGACCCATGAGAGCAGTGAGAGTGCCGGGTTCAGCATAGCCAGTCAGCCCATCCAAGACCTTTTGGGACTCTCCATGGCCGAGGGTCACCATGACAGTCAGATCCTTCCACGTAAGCCTGGCCGACACGTCCCCAACGATATCTGTGTTAGTTTTTTCTCTCCAAAGCGTCTCGCTCAGAGGACTCAAACCTCCTACCATCATCCCATTCCCCGCTGGTTTGCTTGCCTCTATCTCCATCATTACCTGCTCCGCTGAGTTGCTCATCTCTATCCAGACTCTTCTGTATATATATATGTAGAAATTAATGAACAGACTACAAATAATAGTGGAGATGAGGAGACCCGCTGACTGTGTCTGTAGCTAAAAAGCAGATGAGAAAGGAAAACTGAGAAATGGAGGATAACATATATGACGACCAGGACACGGGAGATGTGAGAATGTAGAAACGGGAACTGAATGAGCAAATGCTTAAATGCCACCCAGTGAAGTAGGTTAAGAAAATCCCACGCAAAAAGGGCCTTAATTAGCTGTGTTTTGTTGCAGTGGGTGTGACAAACTGACCGATATGCATGTGTGAGAATTGGCAAACAAAATCACTTCTACAGCTTTCTGCTGCTGCTGCTGCTTCTTCTTCTTCTCCTCCTCCTCCTCCTCCTCACATGCAGCCTCGAGATTTCAACTTGGAGGTTGGGCGATGCAACTGCTAAATAGAAGTCACATGGACGGACGTAATTGACACCTTCCTTATCTCCCATTATTAAATGGGTTCTGATGGGTGTTGGTAGCTGCATTTAATACAAGACCCACCCCATTTACACTTCCCGCTACAATGACTGTTTTTTATTTTTTTTTTTCCTTTAATCCTTCTCTTCTAACATTTTTAAGGGAAGACGAAAATGAAAGAAAGTTGATTCTAGAATTAAATGCATAAACACAAGACTAAAATATATTAAGCAGAATAAAATTTATACTCGATTTGATTTGAGGAGTGAATTTTAAAATTTATTTTGATTTAATAATTTCCTATTTGTATAACTATGCTTGTCATGTATTCAAATCAAAAGGCTTACTTTTTACTACTTGAATGAAACTATTCATCTTTTTTGGGTATGAACAAGAAAGAAACTAAACGAAAAAAAAAAACTAATTAGATTTTTGAATTAGAATTTGGCAACTAATGATACTCTAAGTAACCCAAAAAATGAAAATTTCAAATGAAAAATTCCGACTCAGAGTTACGGAATTTAACAATGAATTTATAAATTCCAAGTCTAATATATTATTTTACAGAATTTTTAAATAAATTATTAAAATATATAAATACACTTATTTCTTAAAAAAATAAAAAAAATTCAAGTAATCTTGTGATCATATAAATGCTATAAGACTAATAGGCAAAAAGGTGAAGGCATCGGGGAAATTCCAATTGCGCCGGCACCGATATAGCTCCCGGTGCGGGAAAAAAGGCAGAAAAAGCCGTCACAAGTCATCGTCACGCTTAGACAAAAACGGAAACTGTGCTGTACAAAATTGCAAAAGAATACTCTTCCTCTTCTTCTTCTTCTTGAATCTACGCTCCGGAAAACTCAAGAACAAGCAATCAAGCTCCAACTCATTTCACATTCATCTGCTCAAATCCCCAAAATCCATTCAGGTAGCGGGCGTCGTCGAAGGAGGGAAGCGATGGTGATGTGGCCGTCCCCGCTAGTCTTTTTTGGGGGGTTCTTTGTTGGCGTGCTCACTTGCTTATCCTTCGAAGCTTTGGTGATTTATTTGTTTATAAATCGATTGAATCGCAAGATTCAACTACAAGAAGCCAAATCAACCTCATCATCATCATCATCATTTGATTTTGATTCCTCTACTAGGGACCTTGATCCCCAACAATCTCTTGATTTCGCTTATCATAAGAAGGTCTGTATTCCCCCTTCCCTTTTTTTTCCCTTTTTCCTTTTTCCTTTTTCTTTTTAGTTATCATTTCTATATATACACGCTGTTCTGCGATTCCTAACGTTCGTTTCTCTTGGGATTTCTTGTTCCTCTTCGACGCCGTTCAAAGAATAATCTCTTATTGTTCCGTTTTAGTTTCTTGTTTCAGTATACTTACGTAAATGGCTCTACCTAAAAGAATAATCCCATCCAAAATTGTGCCTCAGCTTCTATTTGATTTCTGTTTAACGTCAAGTTCACCTCAATTACATGATTGGATGCATTTTTTTTTTTGCCCTTTACCCGTGGACGAGGATGAATGAAGAAACCTTTATGCTTCTTGTCTTTTGCCACTGGCAACGGCTTTCTCATTTCCATCCTCCATAGAAGGAGGTCGACAACTTAACTTAATCGCCACCATATTCGAACAGTGAGTTAGCTCTCATGTCAACCCAAAATAAATAAATATTTTCCTAGTAATTCGCATTAGGGCAGGCAGCACATCCCTATTGCTAGAGGGTAACCTTGTTCGGACTTTCTTTGAACGATTATAAATTATTTGAGCGTGCTCAGCTTGCATCACATATTGACAAATAATTTCTGCAGAACTATGCATTCTTATATATGTTTTGGCTGTTTGTTTTTGGTCATTCAGGGATTTGTCTGGGTTCTAGAATCAGAGAAAGTTCCAAAAAATTGGCTGCTAGATAAGGCACCAAAAGAGTACAGGAGGAAAAGGGATCTGCTAGAGGTTAATCCTGTTCGAAAGTATGCACGCATCAAAGACCGGACATTTATTTTGTCTGATTTAGATGGTTCCAATGTGGCTGTTCCGTTGAAGGGCTGCACAATAGAGTCTGTTTCAGCTACAGATCATTCTTCAAGAAAATGGTATTTGCAATTTTTTTTGTCTTTTTGGTGCTTTTATTCAGTTAAATTCTTACAATAGCCTTGTATTGAGTAATTCACCTGGGGCTCCTTTTGTGGTGTGTTGTTACTAATGTAATCCTACTCTGAGTATTGGAAGGTTTGCCATAATGACATCATCCAACTGCAATCTGTTTTCAATTGATGCACAAGACAACTGCCTGTGATTGACTCTTTTTAAACAAAAGTGATTCTTTCTAGTTGCATAGATGTTCCATTTAGAGCTTCCAGCTTGCCCCCCCTTCCCCATGTTTCTCATTTAGAGCTTTGCAATTAATTCTTTTGCTCTCTCTCTCTCTCTCTTTTTCTCTCTCTCTCTCTCTCTCTCACACACACACATAAATAACCACTTTGATTTCAGTGAGATCTTTTCCCACAGGAGGCTAACCCTTGTTCAATGTAGTATTTTTTATGCAGACAACAAAGAAACTCGGTATTGCATAACACATTGCCAATTTAATGATCTCTATCAATAAGTGACAGGCAGGGGGTACTAGATAGCTTTAACCAATTAATCCAAGGCTGAAATTACCTTTTCTTTCTTCTAATACCTGTAATGGGTTCACTCAATATATGGCAGAGTAAATTTGAAGTTTTGATGCTTGTAAATTGATCTGATAGTCAATGTAATAATAAATGATTTAAGAAAAAAATTCTTTTTTCTATTTTCTGATGTATCAATAAACGAAATAAACTTCTTCTCACTATGTTGGTTATATTATCTGTTTTTCTTTTTGTAATCATAGTGAAAATAATGAATTGTCGCCTTTTGTTATCAACTTTTGATGGCATTGCAGGGCAAAGAGATTTCCTATAAAGCTAGACAACAAGAATTCAGTGGTATATAATGGAAGCAAGACAGTTTTCATCTATCTTAAAACATCTTGGGAGAAGGAGTCATGGTGCAAGGCCCTCCGTTTTGCTTCATTTGATGACAAAGAAAGACTTAATTGGTTTACCAAATTGAATGGAGAATTCCACAGTTATTTGACATCTTTAAATACTGGTTACCCTTCTTTTGTGAAACCTTCGGTAGGTTTCAATGCTCCACTAGATAGTATGGCTAAGCTTGATGGTTCTGCATCAAAGGTTCGCCTGTTTTGGAAGAAGTTTGCGCGAAAGGCTTCAAAGACAGGTATAGAGAATAGGGGGACTGGCTCTTTAGGAGATGGAGGTGTTGCCACTAACTTAATAAAGACAGCTCCAACTGCAAAAATTCCTTTGGGACAAGAAAATGTGGCATTACCTTCGTCATCAACCTTTTCTCACGCAGCAAGCCAAAGTCATAACTCTGTTGCCTCTGACTTATATTCTGATGACAAGTTCAATGTTGATGAGGGAACACTTTGCTGGAACTTGCTTATATCTCGCCTCTTTTTTGATGCCAAAGTTGATTTGAAAAGCTCAGTGAGAACAAGGATTCAGGTTTCTGAGATGAATCCATGCTGCCTTTGGTTGTATATGTGGATGCATGCTGTTTTGTACGACAAATAAGAGATGCCTTTGTTTGTGCCTTGGAGTCTCTGCTTGCACCACTATTGATTGTTGAAACAAATGAAATCCACTCAGGTGTAATGAGCCTATAAGTATAGCCATCAGTATTTACTTCTTGTTTAGCTTTCATATTCATGAATTGTAGATGTCTTGGTTAGCTTTCAATGTTCATGCATGGCATAGGCCATCCACCTATAACTGGAATTTGTGCAAGATACTAAATAAAGAGTGAAATAAATTAACTTGCTGCAGCAAGTCATGGGAATATATGAGTGAAAAATAATTGCATGGCTGAGGAGAAAGATATGGTATTTGTGTAGGCAGCAAGGGGCCAAACTCTGCTGCATATTGAATGCAATAGGTGCTCACTTAGGACTTATATGCCTGCAATCTTTTTTGTTTTCAGAAGATTAGATATGCTCAGATGCATCTTTTATTTCACATTACAGAGAACACTGTCCAACATGAGGACCCCTAGTTACATTGGTGAAGTCATATGCAATGATGTTGACCTTGGGAATCTGCCACCCTACATCCATAGTATCAAGGTTCTTCCCATGGAAATGAATGAGGTATGGGCATGGGAGGTAGACATAGAATATTGCGGTGGGCTGGTTCTAAATATTGAAACAAGACTGGAAGTTCATGACCAAGATCTTCAGAAAAGTATAGTGGATACAAACTCTGAATCAAGCTCTGTTGGCTCTGTCTCTTCAGACCTTCTGGAAGGTTTTGAATACTTTGGAAAGCAGTTGAACCTTCCTGAGGAGACCACATATGCACAAAAGCTGGATGAAGGAGAACCCCAGCTGAGTAGGTTTACATTCTTGCTGATTGAATTTTATATGTTCCTTTCCATGCATATGACTTTGAATGTCCAGATACTTATGTGTGAGGTGTAACCACTGAACCTAAGGTAATCCTTATGCTGACATTGCTGTGATTGTGATGCTTACACAGTTTTGAAGTTCTTACAATGCATTCGGTTGCCATATGTGAGAGAAAGCAATTGACCTCTTTTAGTTTCTGCTTGGTAATCAAATGACAGAAGATAAAAGTTGTCTCTTTTGTTAAATGGTGCTTTGCCACCTTGACTTCATGTGTGATCATAAGTAGCATCTTGATTTACCTCCTTCATAATCAATCTGTCACCACTCTTAACATTATTTAAATCCTGTCTACATGCTGTTTAAACTTCTGTGGTGGTAACTGCTAAAATGGTCATGGATTCAAGCAAACATCCATAAAGCGTGTTTTGGCATGCAGCATAGGATCATTTTCCTTGCCACCCTGAAAACCCTAGATGAGGTCTGTTCTAACCATCATGGTAGATTTAAATTTTTGTCTACTTGCACATCATTGACTGCTGCCTCCACATGACTAGGCACTTTAGGTGATCTTGAACCTTGTGTTACATCATAATGGGACACATCAAGATTAGATGGTTATGTGTTCATTCCAGTGAAGATAAGGTGATGAGGTGCATGGCTGTCAATTCTATCCTGAATAATATGGTCTTGAAAGCAATAAGGAGATCTCCATGGCAACCATGTAATTATAGGTGCAATTATATCAAAGTTGTGGAGACATGAACAAATTTCATGAAGAGGTGTTAAAATAATTACTTTGCTTGGAACAATGGCAGAAATTAATGCAGTTAATTTATTGGCTTACACATGACTAGTTATCACTTCACTTCCCACTGGTGTAGTTCCCAATTTCAGGTCTGACACTTTTGTGCTTGCAGATGAATTAGAGAACTTTACAAGCTGTACACCGAGAATCACATATGTGTCTAGGTGGAAGTCAATTCTTAATTCCATTGCAAAACAGGTTTCACAGGTTAGCAGATGTTTTATTTTTCTCCCTACATAAGCTGTCTCTATTAATGCATTAAACACACATGTCCCTTGGTATACCCTTTTAAGCATTTGTGGATGTGGTTCAATGTGTAAAGATTTGTTACTGGATCACTTGATCTCATTGTCAGTCTGGAAGTTGGTCTCTTTTGTTTTTTTTTTTTTTTTTTATATGTGATAATCTGATAATATACTCCTACATGAGAGTTCATTAGATCCTCTGTTCTCTCTTCTATATTTATCCACCTATGGACATCCTCCTTCCATGAATCTACTTTGTATTCTGTGGACTATTACGACCATGTGACAATTGCCATGACAACATTTGGTTGTCAAAATAAATTCTTTGCAATTTAATTTTCAAAAATTAAAAAAAAATAAAAATAAAAATAAAAATAAAATAAAAGAAGGAAAGATCACTTGAAAAAGTGCAAAGCCGACTGTCTATGGAATTGTGAAAATTGGTAGAGTACTGTCTGTCCTAGCTGATTTATTTTGTTGTGCTCTCTGTCCTGATGGCTTTTAAAGTTCATGGCTGTATAGAATTGAAAGATTTCTATTTCCAATAAAAGGTGCCTCTCTCTTTGTCAATAAGAGTCACATCGCTCCGAGGAACAGTCCGGTTACATATCAAGCCACCTCCTTCTGATCAATTATGGTTTGGTTTCACATCAATGCCTGACATAGAGTTCAACTTGGAGTCATCTGTTGGGGAGCAAAAGATTAGTAGTGCAAACATTGCCTTTTTCCTGATCAGTCGGTTAAAGGTACAAAATTTATTTGGTTGCAATTCCAAATCCTTTCTTCATTTTGCTTTGGCACAGCTTGGATGGAATTTTTGTGGTCATTGCATAATACTATGTTGCATTTGTAGATTAACTTGTGTTAGTTCATACAAAGCTCTGAAAAACTACTTCTTGTGCTGTTCCTTTGCCTGCTCAATTTCGTTTTGACTGATAGTTGGCTAATGCAGATGATCTTTGTTGTTCTGGTATGCCTTCTAGATAACTACTTAATACTTATACTGTGGAGAAATTTATATTTAGGATACCCTATTGTGCAAGCAGTAACGATTCACACCCTGTATTTTAAAATGTAACAAAATATTCTGAATTTTGTTTCTGGTAGCAATTAACATCCTTTGTTAAGTGTTCATTGAGAAAGTGGTAAACAATTACAAAAATGCTATTACAATTGTCCAAAAGAGACTAAAATACCTTTAACTTATAAAAGACAAATTTTATCATTGGAAGATGTTTTATCATAAATCTTCAATTGCTTCTTCTTTTTCCTGTAATAAATCTATTTTTACAATTAGTTGTTATCTCCTTAATAGAAAACAAGATTGTTGTAATACATTTCTGTTTCAAGGGACTAGGGAGAAAGAGGTGACTTTAGTCTGACTTTCTTGGGTTAATAAGAGGGGTATATTAGCCTTTTTCACCATTTCCATTACTTTGACTAAGGGCAGGTGGTCAGAGTATTGTTTTTGTGAAACATCTTAAATGAAGGGTGCGAAACATTACATGGTGCAAACTAGAGTATGCTCAATGTGAGTTTCTCTTTATTGTGCCTGACTGTGGGAGAGTTGGCTTCTTGTTCTGTCGAACAACAATGCTTTCAATTTTTGCAAGCATTTGTTGGTAGAGTCTGAAAATTAAATGGTTTGTGCTAATTAGCTTCCCTATTTGATTCAGACTAGCATCCAAGAAACCCTGGTGCTTCCAAACTGTGAAAATGTGTGCATTCCTTGGATGTTAGCGGAGAAGAATGACTGGGTTCCTTGGAAGGTTGCTCCTTTTATATGGCTTAATCGAGAAGTGGCTAGTGAGAATGTTACTCCCCATGATGCTTTTAGCCCTCAACCTGATGAAGCAACAAGCAAAATTGAAGCCACCAGGGCAACCTCTACTGATAATGCTGAAAGCAAGCATAAAAAAGTGAGTACTTCTCAATATAGTACACAAGCCATTTCTAACCCTCCGGATGCCTCTGCTTACTCGTTGAGCTCCAGCCAGCCAATGCAAAGCAGCAAATCTTTGCAAGAACTAGAAACTCCTTTGTTAGCAAGTACTGACCTACAAGAAACTTGTGGGCAGAACAGAGGATATATCCCAGAGTGCCAATCCCCATCTAGTGCTCTGATACATGTGGAAAAACAGAATAATGCTTTTGAGGAAGATGATGCAAGACCAAAGAGAATGGGACGAAGAGCAAAAATGCTTGACTTGGGGAAGAAAATGGGGGAGAAACTTGAAGAGAAAAGACGCCACATTGAAGAAAAGGGCAGAAACATTGTTGAGAAGATGCGAGGGCCATGAACTGCCAAATGAAGAAATGAATGCTGATAACAAGGGTGTGGTTGCATCTATCGCTGGAAGTGGACAACTATGCGTAAACTTTGTGGTTCTAAAGTTTTTCTTTGGGTGGAAAAATATCAGGCGTTGTTGCTTGCAACGCTTGGATTTAGTGGAGGCAAAATCTCAAAAGGCTTATCCCATTGTTCCCACTGAAATACGAGCTTGTTGGAGAGCAACCTCTAGATCTTCAATTATCACTGTAAATAACAGTCACCTATTTTCACATCAGTTGACTGTATTGTATTGGTAGTGGCTCATCTTGTACTCCAACTGCTGCGTTCAGGATGTTTGCTTTTTGCATCGGATACCTCACTGTAGAGATTTACAGCCCCCGCACTATTCGATTGGGACAACTTTTGGGTACAGCTAATGCCTACACAGTTCTCCAATTGCTTTGTTACATTCAACTTGCTGCTGGAATATGCCCATCGATTGCCAGCAGTTTTCTCCATTTGTTTGTAGGCAAGAAACCGCTGGTTGTGGGATCAGGCTCCAGTGGAAACCTTAATTTCGATATGCTCTAAGCAGGTGCTTTAGCCGTTCTCAGCTCATTCGTCAAGCTTCTTCCCATCACTGCAGGTTTTAATACGTGATTGCCACTGTTTCCAGTACCCACATATAAAGCTTTGCGGCTGCGAACTCTTTCAGCCCAAAGTTTTGTAACATTTACCCGAAGAAATTGCTCCCTCGATACTCCCCCTGTACTTGGATGGACATCTCTTTCAGGGCATGTCATGATTATTGATTAGGACCCCCAATCTCTCTTTTTCGATTTGAGATGGTGTGGAAAACAGAACAGTGTTCGGCCCAAGTAAAACCTAAAGCAAATATGGAGTGAGTCTTTTTAATTTTCGTTTGCTCTTACAATGTTATTAATAAAGTTAATATAGTAGATCAACATTTTAATGATTAAACATTTAAAATTTTATACTTAAATTTTGAAAATAAAGGTCCTAGTTCTAATCTTAAGAAAAAGGGTAAAAACTTAGATCCTTACACTTAAATTTTTAAGATGAGTTTCTCAGTTTTAATCTTAAAAAATAAAAAATAAAAATAAAAAGATTGTGAAATTAGAAAGCATTATGTATAACTTAGAGTCCAAAAAAAAAAAAAAAAGTTAAAAGAGCTAAAATAAGATTGCGGAATAAAATTACTGCAGATGTAACACAGTCAGTCTTACACGCTTTCGGAAGTTATGTGTCTATCAGATGTTTTCCCTTTAAGTTTATATTGATAAAGTTGCTGTGGCTGGGATAAGCACTCGACTGCTGCTTGTCATCGAAAGAAAGAAAAGAAGGGGAAAAAGAAAAAACCATTTTTTTGATGAAAGAACTGGACGAAATACAAACACTGCTTCGTACTTGTTCGATTGTACTCTTGACACGCAGTAGTTGTAAACTTCTAATGATGTTAAACCCGCCGAAATGCAAAGGCAGAATGATTATTAATGGGCTATTGCTACTTACAGGAGCACAATTTGGAAGCACCAGGGAAAAGTAAAAGAGTGAAGAAAGAGGGCATCTTTTATTGTCCACCATAATTTCATAAAGGTGGTAATGCTTCAAAACAGTTTACAGACAATGAGAAATACGAACAAAAAAGGTGCAGGTTACAGACAAGGCAGGCTGCACAGAAAGAGTCACTTATCCAAGCGGACGCAAATACGATGAACTCAAAAGCGGAAAGGACTGGTAATCTTCAGGGACCGGGCTGATGAGTATGGAGCGTTGGCTCCGCTGGGATCAACGGGTAACTGGTTTATGAGTGCTGCCAAGCCGCCTCCAATAAATGGGCCGACCCAATAGATCCAATTGTTACACCACCTCCTCCCAACCAGGGCTGGCTCAAAATCCCTTGCTGGGTTCATTGACGCACCATCAAATGGCCCACTAACCAAAATGTTCGCTCCAACGAGGAACCCAATGGCCGAAGGTGCCGAATCCCTCTGCTCCCCCTCTTGGGTTCTATGGCTGTTGCGCAGAAGGTGTAGACCAGCCCAAAAGTCAATGCCATCTCCAATAAAAGTACGCCTCACGCCTCCAGAGACTTTTAATGTCATCAGAACTCGGGGAACGAGGAAGTTCACAGTCACTTCCGATTTCGCCTAAAATTTGATGTTCAGGTTCCAACCAACTACGTGTTACATCGACTGGCAATTTATGATCCAATGCCATTCTATTCCTTCTTTTTTTTTTTGGGTCGGAGACTCTAATATGGAGCGATCTTTTGCCACGTCCAACGAATTTTTCCATTCCATTGAATATAGCACAGCGCAGAATGCACAACTAAAGAGACTTAAAAGTCTTTTAATGAAAAAATATATCGCAAAACTACTTTCCACTTAAAAGCCATCTAATTTAAATCTCTCCACGGGCAGACAACTTTAACGCAAATAAATTAAAAATAAAACAAATACAGTTTGCCTAGGCAATTGCGTCTTCACGCTGTTCCAAAAATGCTCAGATCTGGAGTATATCATCCCAATCTTGCTTCCTTATTCTACCATTTCCCAAATACTCGATAATATTTGGAACACGACCCATAAAACACATCCATTCGATGAAGCAAATCAAATTAACGAACTTTAAGCAACTCAATGTCGTATACTAGCCATGAGTTTGGTGGTACTTTCTTGCCATCTCCTGCACTCCCATAGCTGCATGACAAATGCAAAACATGTCACAGAATGGACCGACATCCAAAAGAGAGGTGAAAGAAAAAAGACAAAGAAAGTAAAGAGAAGTGCAGAGAATGTTTCTATTCATTTACAGAAGGATTCAACTTGATACCCCATTGATGGCGGGACAATGAGTCTTCTTTTCCCACCAACCTGCAGTCCTGAAGATCATTTGTAGCATGCAGTGACACCCCCTCACAAGAGTAAGTAAGAAAAATTGCCAGTATTAGACCAACGAGAAGACAATAGAGAAAGGGAATAAGGAGGTACCGTCAAGACCAACATTCCAGGATTCTAAAACTTCTTTACCACCTGTGAAAAACAGCATAGATAAGTATAAAAATGAGGAACAAAATAATAGCACTTGGATTACAAATCAAGATCTCATTTTGTGAAATGCTACCAAGGCAAAACTTCAATGGAGATCCGTTAATGTTTGAGTCAAACACTTCTCCAGTCTTCAACTTGCCGGTGTAACAGACACTGATCTGAAACCAGAGAAATGTCAGTTCACCAACCCCAAATTTGGATTATGAACCACCAATTTTTTATTGGGAACAGATGTTCTTGCTTAAACGCAGGCCTAGCATCATCAGACAGCAGGAGCACACATCCGCAGTAGGAACATGCCTCTAAAATGAGGCTATAGCCATCAGAAATGATAAATATATACAGTCAATTGTCCAACATGCCACTGTAGCATGCACCAGCATTAAACGTGTTAAGACTCACACAGATTTATTTTGTTCCATAAGCAATTTTCTGTCACCAACCTGAATCACTGAGGTGCAACAAATAGAAATAACATCACATTGTAAAGAGAAGGTGTTATGTTGAAATCATCAAATGAACAACATTCTCAAAAATTTGACTGACTTGGGAGGGAACACAGAGTTTAAATGTAATTGGGCACGGTAGAATTTTAAAATTTCATACACAAGAATAGCATATGGAGATGAAAAACTAGTGACAGTTATTCTGAAACCCATTATGTTGATAAACCACCAGAAATCAACACTGAGGAAGTGCTGCAGTGCAGATACCTGGATCAATATGGTCTCCTCCAACTAACCAAGGTAAAAAATTGTACCCTAGGTTCTTAAATCTACCTAACTAGGTTCAATTATTCTCAGATTCTTTTTTTTCTTTTAATCAAGGGCTTGTTCAAAGAAATCCTCTTAATGAGTGGCAACTGGTTTTGGCAAATTTGATTGATTAAGATCACAGAGAATATACATATGGAAGGTTCACACTTGTGTTTTGTAATATAGGAAGGGTAACCTTGTTTGACAATGCGTTTTTAAAGCTGAATCCATTATAAAGTATGAGTGACATCGAGAATGTAGCTCTAGGAGGATCTTACTTTCTTTCCTGGCACAGCAATTTTGCCATCTGGTTTCCCTTTCCCTAGTTCCTCAATAACCAACCCAAGTTGTGAAGACCCGTGATCAGCATTGTTTATGTCAGTAAGCGTTCTGATATGTTTATTTGAAGATGCTGAAGGAATTTCTGCATTTGAACTTTCTGTATTCTCCCAACTTCTGTTCTTTTTCTTCCTCTTCTTTTTCTTCTCAAAGTGATTCTCATATGGCTCAGTATCATTGTGAAAATCCCTGCACATATCATATGGCAAATTTACACTTCATAAAGGACTGAAAACAAGAATCTACAGTTCAGCAACTGCACTTGCTACTAAATTCCATCAAATTCCAAAATTCCCTAATCAAAGACCAAGGAATTACAACTATCCATTCCATGTATATTTTTAAAATCCTGACACATTGATCATTGTGGCATTACTTCTATCTAAGTTTAATCTTTATAGTACTATTTCAAAATGTTACAGTTTTCTTGTTCACTTTGTGCTGTTTTATTGCTCATCTTCAGTCAGAGTTGATGTACCATCACATAATCCATTTGTTCACAATATTCTTCTTTTCCCCCATTTCAATCAAGACCTAAGTTCATGTTGGTTATCCTACTAAATAGCTCTTTTTCCCCTTATTTTCCTCTCCCCTTCTCCCCTTTCACTTCTCCCAAAAACCATTGTAAGCCAAACTACAACAAGAAAGACTGGAGCATTTTTTTTTTCAGACCTTCATAACAGGCTACAAACATTGCATCAGATGTCAACTGTGATAACATGAAAATTCCAAGTATAAAATTCCACCAAACACAAGACACTTACACATTACTATCTTGCTTCTGTTTTTGCTCATCACAAACAGACAAATCATTGCCCAAGCTGCTGGACTTCAACTCGTCTTGCTTAGCTTCATCCCCTTTGACAGCAGTGTGGTGGTTACTGCCAGCTTCAGGAGTTTCCTTCTCTGTCAGTCCTTCCCTTTTTCTCTTTCGCTTTGTGCAATTTTCCAACCCAATCCGACAGGAATAAAATGGCAAGTCAGCCTTCCTGCAACATAGAACAGAAAATTTTAAAGAAGAGATAGCTTTGCTTCAATTTAAGAAAATTACTAACCAACTAAAGTGCTGGGATACAGGAATATAACATTAGTCATGACATAAATGAACCATCTGTAAAACTGAAAAGCTGCTTGAATTTGCCCTTCCCACCTTGTGCACCAAAGTCTCCTTTTCTTTTAATAGAAAGCTTAAGAAAACGATAACACTAACCCCTCATTTGCTTGACTCTGATTTTTCTCTTTTTCTGCTGGCATATCCTGCTGTATACTCTCAGCTTTCACCTCATCTTGCTGAAGTTTGTCTTCTCTGTTAACAACACGATGCAACTCACTTCCAGTTCCAAGATCTTTTTCCACCTTTCCCTGCATTTTACTTTTCTTCTTCAGCCTTCCAGCATTTATGGGAACCACTCCAGCTGAAGGCATTGAGACATGTGGCAGATTATCTTCCCTAGGGGAAGAGTATTGTATATGAAGAACAAAAGTAAGGACAAATAATTGAAAGACAGACAGATGCAATCTAGCAAGTATGTCAAATGCTAGAGGAAAACAAAATTAAAAATAAAGAAAAATTAAATCAACCTCAGCTGACACTCAGTGGAGAATGTCATATCTATTGCAACCCAGGAGTTCTGAATATAGTGTACAATATGCTTAAATTATCTAGAAATGTTACCAACAGAAGAATTTGTAGCGGGCCTTGTTATGCCACAGTCCACTGAATAAAACAACTCACAGGTTTTTGTATAAGCAAGAAATGTTAGCCTATTAGAAGGGGAAATTTTGTTGCAAAAGTTGGACAACTTGTCTAAGAACCATTTCATAGAGAAATAGTGCATCAAAGAGAGGCAATTTAGATCAATCATTCTCAGGTGAACATTTTCACTGGAATCCCTATCAAACTTTTGTACACTTGTTATCAGTGCCATGTTGCTTTGATCTTGCAATTAGGAACAATATCTACTTGGTCAAACTGGTGCCACTGCTTTCCAGCATTTGATAAAATCCATGTGTATAAATATATAATATGTAAGAAAATAAGGTTTGAAACACAGAAGACAAGCATACTTATCATTTTCACTATTCTGGTCCTTTTCACTAATCACTTGCAAATCCTGGTCCAACTTGTAAGCCTCGATCTCATTCTGTTGGCCTTTATCCCATCTAAGAACTTTACCAAAGAAAAAGTCATCTTCATCACCAACTTGAAGTGCTTTCCCCTCAGATTTCTGTTTCTTTTTCTTCTTTGGCTTTGCACCATTCTCAGAGTCCACTTCAGCTGAAGGCAGGATATAGTTACACTGGCCTGGCTGCCTATTTCAATTACATTAACCAAACAGAACATTGAAAAAGATAATGCAAAAGATGCAAAGCAAAATGAATACATGAGATAAAAGCCATCAAGAACATTAACTTGACATAAAATCATAACTCTTTTTCCTTGTCCATAATCTTGTCTTCCGTTTAAAAAATAATCCAAATAAAAAGTCCACACTATTCATAAGGGTCTACTGCAGATCTTAACCAATATTTCAAGCAGCCACTTATTTGATTTGAAACATATCATGGAGAATTAATCGTCCTAGGTAAAATTGTTTGTATGCCACTATCATTTAAAGAGAACAATGGAAAGAAAAGAATCTGATGGGTTTTATTCATAACTTAAATGATAGCATGCAGCTAATAATACTTTTAAAAATGAAATGATTTAAATACTAAAATGATCAATTGTACTGGGCCCTTACATTTTGAGCTTATTGCCTACAACAGCTTCTGCCTTCTGTTCTGGTACAGAAATGTAGTTGCCATCATCTTTCATCTGTTTTTTGCAGATCTCATCTGTTTCTTTCTCAGCCTTTTCTTCTACTTCAGATTTCGTGCTCTTTGCAGCAGGTTTACTCTTAAAGAGTGAGGAAATAGGAAACTTGTCTTCACCTTGACTGTCCAATACAGCTGCACCAGTGCTGCCCTTGGAAATAGATGGTTTCTGTGAAATATGTTCATCACCAGACTCGCTGACTTGGTACTTTTTTCTAAGACGTCTATGGATGCCCTTCCCACTCTTTGGTTTGCCTTTATTGGATGTTGTCTCAGTTACTGAAATCAGAATTAGCATTTTGTATCTCAGAGAATAATCTGTCTAAAAGTTACAGTCAACAAGTATCAAGAAAGCAATTTATCTACTCAGGGAGATAGATGCTCCAATGCTCCAATGCTCCAAATTGGTTGCGCTAACAATAATGACAGCCACCAATTCCATGTAAAGGATCTTGTGGTGTGTCAAATGTATCAATCAGATAAAGGTATCAACATTCATAAAAACAAAATATGAAAGAATTCTATGCAGAAGCAGGAGGCAATGGAAGACTCATAAGCAAATATCATGGCCTTGCAACTTTTTCTTCACTTTACTTGTAGAGAGAAAGAGTACATTTTAAGTTTTATTATGGTACCTCCACCGCTGGAAACTGGAGAAGTTGGGTTGACCTTTAGATCACCATCATCAATAAAACTATCCTCATATTCATCTTCATCGTCACCACCAGATGGTTCTGTCTCTGTATCTGCAATATCTTCTCCGTAGGATTCTCTGGCCATTAGGGTAAAGGTGAAAGAAAAATCATGAAGTAAATGCTCATGCAAATAAAAATACAAAATGCAAACAATGCCTATATGGAACACAAAAAGACAAGAGACTGCTCAAAAAGCATTTAATTCTATTTGGGAAAAAATGAAAACACACAGCTAACAAATGGAAAAAAGAAAGAAAATAAAATAAAGGATACGACTCTTCATCTAGAACATGACGGCTACCACCAGGTAGATAGTAACCAGTGAGATGAACACTTCGAGGGCCAATGACTGAAAACAAGACTTGATGGGGCTCCTCAAACTCCAAATTTAATTGACAAGACTCAACCTTTTCTGGAAACAAAGAACAGAGAAAAACGGGACTTCTATCTCCTACATTACATTGAACCACAGATTTGTTCAAGGCAGTACCATTCCCGAGGGTGGCCTGAGTCAAGCGGGAAAAAGAAGTGTTATGAAAGAGAATAATAATAATAATAGTAATTGTTTTCATAGTCTAAAGTAGCAAGAACACGATAAAGGAATAGAGAGACAGAAAGTGAAGTGAGTGAGAAAAAGGGCATTGCCTGAGAAATGTGGAGTCTTCTTCCTTCCGAATTGTCTTCGGGAGTATGCGTGAATGGTTTCCCTGGTTTCACTTCGATTCCTGCAAGATTAAGCACCTCATCACGTTACCCTAAATATTTCATCCTGTAATCCCAGAGACATGTTAGGTTAAACACAGTAACCGAATGTCGCATGAAAAAAAGAAAGAGCCCGGTCTACAATCAAATTACAAATATATGTGTGTGTGGGATTCAGAACTCGGAAGCAATCTTCTTCTTCTTCCTTAAGTTGTAGAAGAAATCTAATATGAATGATAATGAAAAGAGGCTCTCGGCTGAATATGTAAGTAAGAATATCTACACACACAAAGGCATAATAATATTTGAGTTAAAAAGAATAAGCTAACCCCAGAAAGCCATTGCTCGTCCGTTGAGGCAAAGAGCAACAAGTAAACAGCGTTTCTTTTCTTTTGTCGTTGAAGTCAAAGAGTTTTGTTTGGGAGGTAGGGATTAGTGCGGTTTTTTTTTGGGAGGTTTTTGGGGGGGGGGGGGGGGGGGGGGGGGCGGGGTGGGTGGGGGAAGTCGTGGAACTTTCGGTTCCCAACCAAAAGCAAAACAAAAGCAAGACCCCCGACGCCGATGGATGCTAAGAAGAGATAAAAGAGAAGCCTCTCCTTTCCCCTCCTCGCGGGAGGCGGCAAGTCTCTCCCTGTCCGTGTATCTGAAACTGGAAAGCCCTCCTCTTTTCTATTCTTTTATTTTCTTTTTTAATGATTCTTTTATATATATATATATATATACTTTTGTTTTCTTGTGTTTACTTTTATTTTCAGGTAAATAAAGTGACAAAAATTCTAAATCTTCCGTCAAAACTTAAAAGTAAAAGGCAGAGAGAAATAAAAACTAAAGCACTCCCGCAGGGGCGCGAGGTAGGGGGCGCCGGGGGTGGTCAAAATTAAGTTACGAAAAGAAAACAACAGAACATAAATACAAAGCCATTTTATTAATTTTTCAATATCATTAACAAAAACCCTAAACCTCTATCTCTCTCTCTCTCTCTCTCTCTCTTTCTCTCCCTGTTTCCCCTTCCCCTCTCTTCCCCCGGCGGCAAAGTCTCTGCCCTTTTTCGCTCCTTGTCTTGTTGTTTGTTGTTTACATCGCAATTGTGTTCGCTCTCTCTCGTTTTTGGCTGTACACATATTGGGCTGGGAGAGGCGCCCCCCGGAGGGGGGGGGGGTTGTAGCGGCGCTGCGTGATAAGCAAGGGGCTGCGAATTGGTTTGTCTCATCATAGTTTTTCAGATTGAGTGGGAATCATGTTTCGCCTGATCAGAATACGAGGACCATCCACTTCCTTCCCCATTTCTTCTACCAAAACTATAAATGGTAATATTTATTTATTTTGTTTATTTTCCTTCTCTCCTTTCTGCTTCCTCTTCTTCCTTTTCTTCTTCTTCCTCCTTCTCCTTAGCCAATGACACTGCCTGTTGCCTGTCACCTGCTTCTCTCTCCTTTGCTAATAATTTTTTTTTTTTTGTTATTTTGTTCATTGCAATTACAAATTCCTCTCTTGAGTTTCGTATTTTTGGCCATATGTCTTGACAGTGCTCGATGAATTGAATGATGCGATACACCATTCCAATATTCAGTGGCGTAGTGCAAGGTCAAATGCTGCCCCTGTTCCTTCTCACTTGGAAAAACCTCATAATGCTCCGAGAAAGAGGGTTTCTAGAGCTCAACGACGAGCCATGGTCGAATCTTACGTCAAAGAGTATTTACTTCTTCTATTTTCTTAACCTTCCTCGACCTCCACCCCCACCCCAACCAAACCTAGAAAATAATAATAATAATAATATAGCTCCCATGCATCTTTATTTGGGGAGGACTTAACTTTTATTTTTATTTTTTATTTTTATTTGATGCGTCTATTACTTGCCATTATTAACATCCCAAATGGTGGAAACACTTTCTTCATTTCTCTGATATCTTTAATAAGGCACATCTGGAATGTTTCACCTTTGCTGTTCTCCAACAGAGCATGGTTACCTCTTCCGCTGATATTTTATGAGATTATGCGCATCAATCCATCTCCATGTTAGGTAGACTAAAGCATTTTGGCTTCAGATTTGAGACAATGAACAGAGTTCTTACAAATCAAGAAATGCAATTTATGGAAAAATTCTCTCAAGCTCACAGAACACTAGAAATAGCAACTGTGAGAAATGATGATGTTGTTGCATTTCTCCCAAACTTTTGGAGAACATATACATGTAAAGTTTGATCTTTATGAGCAGGAAGTGCACAGGATATCTCAGCTGCAAACATTTCAAATCTGTTCCTTAATCAAACTGGTAAAAAAAAAAAAAATATATATATATATATATATATATATATATAGGAACATTTGTTTTTGTTCTGGAATAGATCAATGCTTCTCTGGGGTTGGATAAGCTGCACAATATTTTATTTTTAGGTATGTTTACTGGATGGGGTCATTTTAGCATCATTTCTTTTTCTCAGGTACAGAGCAACACACGCAGGGAAGTTCCCAACGGTTTCTGGTGCATTGAAACAAGTCGGTGGCAGTTACTATATCTTGAGGAAGATTCTTCAAGAACTAGAACATAATTCCAAGTCATGCTCTTCAAATGGAAGAAAAGAAAACATATTGGAAGAGGAGTTTGCTAAAGAGAGAGAATTATTGACTGAGGTTGAGCAGTTATCGACCAGAGGGGTGACTCTGGATGCAGGAACTCAATGTGACTCCCATCCAGCTGCTATTGTTGATGTGGAGGTGGATGATACAAGCAATGATTATCTGGAAGTGGTGGAAGAGTCACAAACTTCCACAATAGTGTCACCCAAAGAGGTTATAAACTACAAATTTCTCATTTTTATAAAAAAATAGGAGTCTGATTTCAAATAGGTCTAATCAGCCCTGTGTTGGGAATCTTGTGTTGTGTTAAAAAGAATTTTCATGGTAGTATCTAGCTGGTTTTCTGTTGTGCATCCCTGAATCATAAAAAAAACCGAGGTATTATGTTGTAAAAATCCCAAATCAATTTGCGCTTATTACCTCACATTTTTATAGACAAGCTTTCTTCATGTGTGCTTGCAAGTGCACTTACTTTGGAAAAGATTTTGTGAATGTATGTTGACAATGTAATGCATGTTATAATGATATACAGCCAAATACTCCCAGACCTGAGTGATGATAGAATGACTTGTTGAATGCTAAACCTATCTAAACTTTTCCAAGTATGCTTGATGGAATTTACTGAGTTCTTGTCATTACTTTGCTCATACAAATACTTGTAAAAGCAAAGACTCTGCTACATTATGGCCATTCTCATATTTTTGCAACTCAAAATATTTAGGAAGGGGATTATAAGGACGTATCTTGTCCACGCCCCAGAATATCAGAGGGTGGTACAGTTAGGGGAACTCAGAATGATGATTTCAATTCACTGGAAAAAGAAATTAGTGGTAAGCACCTCAAAAATCCAAAGAGGGAGCTCATATTGGTTTTCTCCCTGCTTGAGGCATGGTAGAATCCTTTGAACTAATTTGAAGTTGTGAACGTTTCTGTTCCTTTCTTTGGGAAAGCAGAGGATTATCAGAAGACGCATACTACCTTTGAAGATCTGATGGACAATGATAGGTCAAAGCATAAAGAAGGGATTCAGGAACCGGACAGACATTCAAGGTTTGTCTTCTTCATGCACTGCAGCTCTCTTTCTCTCTCTCTCCTAATCTCTCTCACACGCATGCATGTGGATAGATTCATGTTTCTTCACATGGTAGTGAGACAAAATATAATTTTCCCACTAATATGGGCCTCTATAGTCCAAAAGACATCCAAGTGGTACCTTGTTTATTTCACTATCCAATTCATAAATCACTTCCCTTCTCTCCTATCCAATGTGGGAGGAGTGTCTTAGTCCACCTAATGTCTTGTCATCGTGGAACACATAGCACAAAATCACAAGATCTCTCCACCAGACATGTGAAGATTTTGAGGTGGCCCCCACTATTTAGCATTTTGTTCTGTTGCTATTGCACTTTTGACTGGTGCAATGCACATGGACTTGCACTATCTTCTGATAGTGAGATGGAAAGGGGTTTTTACACCAACTTAAGCCACCCTTCCCTATTCAATGTGGCAGGCGTGTCACAGAAACCCGTGCACAAATACTAGACTGTTTCTCATCATGACTGAAACATAAGAAGCAATTCTTAGAGAAGAAAAATTAGTTGTTGTCTGTCATAATGGTTCATTTTTGTTGTTTAACATGGTCAAAGCTTTGAAGTCATAGCCAGCCATAGAAATTATTGCTCCATGATTGATATTTTGTAGCCTATTCTGCCTTATGAACAAATTATTTAAAGTATTGGCATCTTTAGCAGGTCGAACAATGATGTGGAACTTCAGAAAAGATCAACTCTTTGGGAAAATTTGAAGTCACTTGCAGATACCATTGTTAATATCTGGAGGAAGTGATAAATCCTTGGTTAGGTAATCATCGTGGGAACTCTTGCAACACCAATGTTTTGCAGGAATGTTGAATACTTTAGTTGAGGTGTTAGCTCCTTACCCATTGTTTAAGTTAGCCTATATGCATGTGATGTGTTTTTGTTAACTTCTTAGAAAAGGCTTGTATGCATCAGAGTATCTGGCTAGTGGCTCAATCATTGTGCATCTCCATTTGATTTGTGCTTGGAGAGAAAATGCAATGAAACAACAATTTCCTAGCAGTGGCAACTCCATGGTATTCCCTTAGTTGGCTTGAAAATGATAAAGCATTTGTACAATTTGTATGGTTAGGATGAATTAGAATTGTGAGAGGCTTGTAACATACCTGTCTGATGAATGCCAAAGCTTGGGGACGACAGCTGTTCAAGGTAAATACTTATTACCATATTCAGGTGTGGGAACAATTATTGTCATTTTCTTTCCAGGAACTGTAAAAAGTGCATCTTTCAAATTCAGGATTCAACTCGTCAACTTTAGCCTTTTTGGGGTTACAGGGCACCAATCAGTGACTCCAGAGACACAGGTTCCTTTGGACAAAAATTCTCATTGTCAAGTAACTTTGCCATGACTGACAGCTGTTACTAGAGTTCCTTTAGTTGTAACGCTATCATTGTAATGATCGAATGTAAGGATAATGATGCTTTCATACTATCATAGTTAATGTACTGAGCCAAAAAGGATAAGAGAAAATTATTAATATGGCAGGTGTTATTTATTTATTTTTTTTTTGAAAAAGGAGGGAGTGAGGGAGCATTTTTGGCTTACGCATTGTGGTTCCATATTTTTAATTACAGAACTGAAACAGATTTGAAAGGTGTATTTGGAAAAAGAAAATGGCGGATATATGTATGCTTCATTGTTTGCACGGAGGTTTGCCAATCCTTCGTCTGTAACAGAAATTCAAAAAATTTTAAGCAATGTTAATATTTTCTGGCATATCCAGCGATTCACGATGGTGAGAATAAAAAATTAATCTCCGTTTGTTTTGAACCAGGAATAAATAAATGTTCTGGTTCCCATTTTGCGACTGATAGATTACTACTACTTTCACGAACAGTAATTGTCCAATTGAACGAGCCGCAAGCATTACCGGTTCGGGGCCATTTTATGGGTGTCTTTCAGAGCATTGTTCGCCCTGTTATTGCACACTTTTGCAAACCAAGACATTGCGTTACAACTTGAAAAGTCTTGACTTCAACGTATTTAAAGAATAGTTTTCATAACCAAACACTGGAGATACGCACGGTCGTAATGTGATTCTAAGCCTTGTCCACCTTTTGTCCGTTTCAAGCTCCTATCTCGCGGAAGGGATGAACCTTGATCAATGCTGACGATGGAATCCTAATTGGCTGAGATGCAGGAGGCAACTGAAAGCTAGTGCTCTGTAGGCTTTGCAGGGAAGATGACCAAAAATATTGGAAGAGATGTTCTGCGTTATTGGGTCAATCATCCTGAAGATGACCCATTGAACCCAGACCAGGGCCCCAGCCCGAGAGCTATGAAGCCTCCTTGATAGGAGGAAGAGTGTAGATCACTTTTCAAAGGAACATGAACTCAAACTTCACTAGCCCCTTCTCTCGAGCGATTCCACTGCCATTGATGCCCGTGGTGTTGAGGCTGCTGTTATTCACGCAATCGCATTACAAGCCATGTGCGGCCCTTAATCTGCAAGGGCATATTCTTATAAAACCAAATTAAACGTGAAATATCTACATAAGACAATGATTGTTTTTCCATATTGCATTTCCGTCAGGCAGCAGGGCATATTCTTTGCCTCGGAATTTTTAGGATGTTCAGGCAACGCACATAACCATCTATGACCTTTCGCCACCTCAAGGCCCAGGAACCTAGCTTGGTTATGGGACATGAGGGGAAATAAAATGTTGCTGGGACAGACGAATGGGGACAATTATACATATCACTCGGTCTTATTGAACCACGAAAACGATGCAGCTCCACCTTGGCTATGGGAGCGTCACAAACAACCTCTACCAAGGACGGCAACAATATGAAACCGGCAGAAGCATGAACCCTAGCATTAAGTGGGAGGCCAGCTACTTTTATTGCACCTATGTCTGGAGACAACGAGGTAATGTCTAGAACTTCCACTTCTATTTCTTTTTTAGAATTACTCTATCAGACAGAAAAAAAAAAGAATAATTATTCTAAAATCTAAACAGTTCACTTGGAGAATAGACGCTGATGTAAATTTAGGCCCTGGTACTTCTATACTCAGAAATGGACAGACACTTGTCCAAACAGCTAGAGGTAAGGCAAAGCCCAACCACAGCGACCAACAAGAGCTCCAAATGGGAGACGTCAAATGCATGAGGTCATTGACAAGTTCATCTGGCGCTAAAAAATTCTCCAGAACATTGACATGATAGATTCAAGAACCATTGGAGAACCAAAAGCCAGCAGATCTCGACATATACATGGATTGACCTCAGATTAAGTATACATGTTATCCATTCATGCTACAAGATTCAATTTTCTGTTAGTGTAGAAAAGATGTGTATTAGTCGGACCAGACAATGAAAAATGTATCATATTGGCGAGACTGCCATATTGCTACACATTTCTCACTCCTCGTCATCAGAACTTGCATACGATAACCCCAGTAAGCTTTTGACAGAATTTTCTACTTTATTCTCCTGATGTACTGAATTCTGTTCATTTGTCTCACCTCCTGTGTTTCCAGATGCAGAAAAAACCTCCTCCTTCTCAGGGTCAGTGTCCACCTTTAAATTGGCTAATGTATGACTACTTGAAGCAGGGGTGGTGTGATTCCCGTCAGTTGGGCTTAACATTCTTGGCCGTTTGGGCTTGACTTCCACCACCTTTTTCAGCAGATCTTGCTGCCTACAATGCATATAATTTCATTAAGTATAGATCTGAAGAAGGTAATATGGAAGAAACTGCACCTGTGAATAACTTCATTAGGTTTTTCAGGAATACCTGATCCCGCTCTTTGGCTTTGGCTCGACACGAAGTGGCAAGGGAACTGATGCAGGTGAAGCATCAGCCAAACTTGCTGCTTTGTATTCTGTAGGTTAAGGGCAAATGAGAAAGAGGGATTCTGGAGACAATAATTGCATTATCATTAGGAGAGGCTACCAAGGATTATTCTTAAACAATGGCAAAGCCAACATTGTGGCCTCATCTAATGGATCATTCAATCTTAGCAAATCAAGTTCTACACATAAAAACAAGGTAAGTGAAAACATACTTCATCTTGAACCACTTCCCAAAATCTGGAGGAGACTACAGTGATACCCTTGCAACATAAGCACTCATCCCCATGTTTAACCAAACATACTTAATCTTGGACAACATGGAAAGCAAAATACAAACTCAGATACCTCAAATATTGGAACTAATAACTTATTTGACATTCCTACACAAATCCAGACTGACAGCATCAGGAAAAGAAAACCAAAAACCAATTATACAAATGATCAATTGATAACCTATAAGTTGAGAGTTGACATTCAAATAGTTTTTTACATGCCAGACAAAAAAAGCATTGCTCTCGATAAGTCAATAAATCATCACAAAAGGATATTTTAAATGCAGCAAATGCTCGTTTTTCTGTGCGTCGAAGTAGGCGTTCTGCATCCTCTTCAGCTTCCATCTGCTCCTTGAGATAAAGCAAGTCGTCACTGTCCAGGGCTGCATACACAGAGCTCAGAAGATAAAGGCTGTGCATGCAGATTCATGCATTCATGCACATACACAAGTGCAAAAGAGCGTTGGGGGGGGGGGGGGGAAGAGTGCATGTGGAAGGGATACCGCCTCGGCCATGAAGGTAGCCACCACGTTCTCCAGCAACTTCCTGCATCTGCATGCATCAAGATCCCTGCCCGGGCATGTTATCAGAAAAAAGCCCTCTAGTCTCACATAACACTATAAATGAAAAGACATAACTAGCTGAGAAAGCTAACATTCAAAGTTGCAAACTTCAAAGAGATAAATTGCCAACAGGTAAGATAGCGCACATGATAAAGGGAGTGGATTCACAAACATGCTGACCCAATGTACATCCTCGCAATTGCAACCATAAGAGGATTAGATAGCTTGACCTCATCAGCAATAAAAATTTTTTGCTTATGGGTTCAACTAGACAAATGATGACCAAAAACAGACTCCAACCACAAGACAGAGAAATAACATTCCGTAGGAGCATCTGGAGCCAATTGTGGCACATTTCATAAGTGTATCGTTAGGTATATGGGATACCTGAGCACGCATAAGAAGGAAACCAAGTCCCGCCATTCTGATACATGTAAAATGCCAAGGAAAGTTATGTAAAAGTTAACTTGAACGGGAATGCTTTAAGTAAGCAAATGGCCAATGCGCAATTTATTTTGTAATCCTAGTTCTAAAGAACTATAGGGCCAAGTAAATTTTTCAGGAGCAAATATCAGTGACAGCACATTTAATGTATGAAGATAAAAGATAAGCAGAGATGCAGCAAAACAAAAGGAGAGAGAAAGTAAAAACAGCTCTACTGGATTAAAAGAAGAAGAAGAAAATAATAATAATAATAAAGTGAGAAGGGATGAGGGATAGGATTAGGAGCCAGGATAATTATGAGGATCAAACATAAAAAGGGAAATGAATTCGGAGAGGGGATGATGGGGCTAATAACCTTTGCAACCATGCGCTGGAAAGTGATATCTTCGTCATCAATCTTATCCTTGCATTTCCCCAACTTCTTATCTACAAAATTCAATTTCATCAACAGAATTCATTTATTTGCATTTATGTAAGAAGCACATATGAGAATTGTTACCGGTAAGACTGCCCACACAGGCAGGAAGACAGATACATGTAATCGTAATGCACACAGAAGCAAAAGCGGTACGGGAGAAAGAAAAGCATGAAAACAATAAAAACGCAGAGAGGAAAGATCAAAGTAGCAAAGAAAAGCAAATCAAAGCTCACTTATAATTTGAGATGAACACAAAAGAATTTTCTTACAAAAGGAAAAAAAAAAAAAGGGAAGACCTTTGGGATCAGTCAGATTAGTGTATTCACGAACTTCTCTTCCAGCCATTAGCTCTCCTCCCCACCTCCACCCCTCCCCCGGCTTCTCTACGTTCAGAGTCACAGTTTTGATAGAATAACAATAAAATAAAAGAATAAGTAACAGCAGCAAAGCTAGAAACGCCCGCACCGACAACCACTTCACCAAAATCGAAATCAATCTGAAGGATGCGATCTCCTCCGCCCGGCTTCAGCCAGAAGAGAAAGCTCAGACTCCGAGGGTTTCATCAGACTCCGAAAACAATCGACTCAAAATTTCAGAGCACGGAACGAGACGATTTGCAGAAATTCGAGAGACAAGGTACAAAAGAAGCAGGAGCAGAGCATTACCCTATCAATCGTGGGCTCAACAACACCTCAGCTGGAGCCCAAATCAGTCGGGCGTTTTTGCTGACTGGTAAAGGCTCAGTCCAAAAATCAGATATAACGGCGGCCAGAAAGGACCCAAAGAAGGATGGGCCAAACTTGTTCTCGTCCTACGATGGGGCCTGATGGGCTTCTAATTGTAAATATTTAACTAGGTAATAGAGAAGTCCATTAGCATTAGCCCAATCTTCTACCATGTTGCGTATAATATCTATGTGTATAATAATTATAATAAATAAAATAAATATGAGAATTTGAGGCGTAATTATAATAATAATAATATATCCGAACTGTACCCACGACGGGGGTACTGTCGGTGCGTCCGAGGCGGTGAAGGTGAGGAGAAGAAGAAGAAGAAGAAAGTCTCGAAGGATAAAAATGGCGTTGGCAATGGCATACTTCTCCTCAGTCAGCAGCGCTGTTCGTTTAGGCGGTCTGGTATTCTTTCTGTTGATGGACTAACTAAAATAATTAATTAAGGAGCTCTTGCTTTGCCTTTTCAGCTTCAGCTTATCATTTTTGTGTTCTTTCCGAGCTTATCAGTCAATGGTTGCTTTATTTTCATTTTTCATAATAATTTCATGCGCATATATGTGTGTCTGTGTTAATAATAATTTTGTGACAGCGGAATCTCAATTCAGAGAAACAAACGAGGGCAGCCAAACTCCCAGTTCGTCTGCCGAATTGCAGCGGCAGCAAGATTGCCTTCGGTCACTTGGGGAATGGTTTAGGGTTTAGGGCTAAGGCGTCCTACAACTGTATATTCGACCCCGACGATGAACCTATCCTCAAAGAAGCCTTCAAGGTTTTTGTACTATTGCACCTACTTGTCTCACTCCCTCTCCCTCTTCTTTTCCTTTGATTTTTCATTCCCTTTTTTTTCCATGATATACCATTATCTTAACCATAAGTTTGTGCTTCACTTCAAATTTTGTTGCCAGTGGAACGGATGGGAAAACATTACCTCTCTTCTACTACTGTGTGTCTTTTTTCCGCTTCTTTTTGTTTTGATAATTAGAAATTTTGCATTTGCCTTCCTTAAATTTATTTGTTTGGGTTTCTTTAGTAAAATTTCTATGAGTCTGGTTATTATAGGCTTTAGTCACTGTTTCTCTTGTTTTGATGTCTACTCTTATTGGCTTGTCTGCTAAGTTTGCAAGTATTGTGAATGTCAAGAAAGCATGGTATACTTCTGTTTCCCATTTACATTATGTCAATAAGAAATGAGACTTGACAAGGGGCACGGCAGCAGATCTAGATTATCATTTTAGAATCCATGTTTGCTGCTCCGTTTGGTTTCTTTATATGCCTCTATCCACACCAGCAGTAATGACTTGCTTATCAGCACCACCAGTTCCACACCCAAACTTACCAGTGACTCATTTAACGGCAGTACTCCTGTGCTCTGCTCCAGTTAGGGAAACAGATGGAATCTAATTTCTGCCACCAACAGTGAAATCAACGGCCACGCCAGGCCATATTCACCCTTTGTTAGTCAAACATTGCATGAGCAGTTATCAAGTCAAACCAGCAGTAAGAGGAGGTAACTTGATAATCATAGCATCCTAATCCTTTCTACAGCCCATGCATCAACAATCCCGTGAGTACTCAACACATGCATCTCACATTGGAGATTTTCATCCAGGTTCCAATTTGAGTTATAGAATTCATCTTGGTGCTTGGAGGTAGGTCCCATCTCACATGAAGCTAGGAGGCTAGGATTGTCATTTTACCATCATTATTTGCTTGTGCTTCTGGCTTCCATCTTCTGTAGCTGTAATGTGCCTCTTATGTTCATGGGTACACATCTTTCTGATGTGAATGGTTTTTTACATGAGAGGAGGAGCTTTCTTTAAGATGTTCTGTCATTTAATTTGCTAGTGGGGCCTCTTGCTTTCTTTTCTGTGTTTGGGGTATGATTCTTGCTTCTTGTGTTTTCAGGCTACACTTGCTTAGGCATTTTACCAACTATAACAGAAGTTGAAGATTAGGAATAACTGCAATTATGGATTCTTATTGGACAATTCAGTATTATTTATTTATTTATTTATCTATTTGTTAGATAGACACACATCAATGATATCATGGTTCTTGTCCACACCAGTTGTAGAGAAGGCCTTGGAAAGCTGTCAAATTCATAGGTTTTTGTATGATTGAGCATTTAAATTCATAGTTTTGATGAGGGAAAAGGGAAGAATATCTGTTGTGGTGCCACTGCCTCTTTAGGCATTGCATATGTTTCACAGAAGTGTTCACTGTTAAATTCTAATTATCAGAACTGCCAAATTTATTTGTGGTGGCTGGCTTGTGTTCTGCATTTGAGTGTTTGTTATCTTGTTTCATTGTCAAAAGTGATTTTGCCTCTAAAAGCTATATTTTATTCACTGCTGTAAGTGCTTAGTTAATTGTTGTTGCTGGAGCTTTATTTGGCTGCTTCAAGCTTTCATATTATATAGCATAGGATATACAGAGTGGATCACTTTTTGCACCAGGTTTCAAATAAGTTGAGTGTTGTTCTGCCTAGTATCTGAATATCATTTGCTTTTTCTGTAGGAACCAGTTGCTTTCATGGGTGGAATGTTTGCAGGGCTTTTAAGACTTGATTTGAATGAGGAACCACTTAAGGAGTGGGTTACAAGAACTGTTGAAGCCTCTGGTATTGCAGAAGACATTGATGCTGATGACTTAAAAGCAGATGACAAAGTACCACAACAGATTGAGATTAGTTGACTGTTTCTTTGTTATACAATAGATGCCTATTACTGTTCCTGATTCACAATATAAGTCAAATATTTGCTCCTTTATTTCCATGAATTTGATTTTGAAGTGCGTTCATGTCTGAAAGGACTTGGATCCCAGATTGGCAGTTCTGATGTTCTTTTCGTTCTTAGTTGGTGCAACATGTTAGGCTGCTATGATACTTTTTCCAGTGGACATCAACACTTTAGGGCGTAACCATCTCCAGAAGTTGTAATAAATAGAGTAGTCCCTATGAAATGTGTGAGTGAGAGTATTTTCTTGCGATTTATAAATGTTACGAATAACAAGCAGAAAATTCTCTCATTTATAGGTGTAACCATTCAGTGGAATTCTGCTTCGTATGCATGCCAGAAAACAATTTTGGGTAATTTGGTTTGCGATAAACCACAACTGTGTTCTTAACCTCCACTAAATCACAGCATCTTCAGATGAGATTGTAATGGTAATAATCTTTTTCTTTGGCAGTGAAACGAAAGGCAGTTGGCTTTGGGCGCATGCGAAGTGGAAAATGGAAAATTGGACTGGGCTCTGGAGAAGTGTTAAATGGGGGACTGCTGACTAGACTAGATAAAATGACTTCGTTAAATCCTAGCCTTCGGGTTGTTTTCTTGATTTTGCCTCTTTTTACCTCTTTTGTTTCTTTCGTTTTTAAAAATGTTTCTTTTTAATGTTTTTAAATAATTATTGTTCGTTAAAAAAAAAAATCAGAAAAGTATTCCTTTTTTAAAAAATAATAATAATAATAATAAAAAAAAAGGTTCCAACTAATTCTGCAAAATATCAATAAATAAATAAACGATTTTCTAAATAAAATTAAGATCACGGGCAAGAAGGAAAAAATCATTATTGTCTTGTCTGAATTGCTAATTTCCCGAATCAAGCGATCACCATACCACCACTCCGCGATGCCTGGCGGCCGTATTGAATCTCAACAATCACAAGTAGTCGAAGAAGAACACGACACGTATCAAAGAATGGGAAGGTACGGAGGGAAAGTGAGGGTATTGAGGGAAGGGGAAGAAGGGGCAGCGGAGGAGACGATGCTCTTGTGGGGACTCCAACAACCAACTCTCTCCAAACCCAACGCGTTCGTCTCCCACTCCTCCCTCCTTCTCCGCCTCGACGCCTGTGGCCATTGTCTCTCCATTATTCAGTCTCCTTCTTCATTGGTTTTTACTATTATTTATTATTATTTTTGTTGTATTTTCTTAACGCACATACACCCACACCTACCAGAAATTTCCTGAATTTTCCATTTCCTTTCATTCTGCTATAAAGACAAACAAGTGTTGCATCTTTAATTTGATTACTTCGTCTCACATAATGATTACGGGTTACCTCTATTCATCATCTTTTCCATCTCTGCTCTGCTGCAGGGCACACCTGGCGTCACCGGTTCAGTGATGTGGGACAGTGGAGTTGTTCTGGGGAAGCTTCTAGAGCACGCCGTCGACTCCAACATGCTTTTTCTTAAAGGCAAGAAGGTTATCGAGTTGGGTTCTGGCTGTGGATTGGTAGGGTAAAAATAATTTCCATGTCGGTGCTTCACTTTTGTTATATCATCTAGGCCAACAACATCTTTTAACCTGGAAGCTGCAATTACAAATTCACAATGGCTGTTGGAATGACATTCGACCCGACTGTTTCATTTATGTAGATTTTCTTAACGAAACAGTATAATTGAACCAATTTTTCTTCTTTCCGAGGTTCATTTTATTACCCAAAAAAGAAAGAATTTGAGTTCCCTTCTTCAATCCATTATGCTCATATCTTATTTTTTATTTCCAGCTGCATAGCAGCTCTTTTGGGTGCTCAAGTTATAGTTACCGACCTGCCAGATAGACTGAGGCTACTAAAGAAGAACATGGAAACCAATCTGAGACATGGAGATGAAGGGGGCTCTGCATCTGTGAAGGAGCTCATTTGGGGAGATGAACCTGACCAGGATTTAATTGCACCTTTACCTGATTTCGGTAGGAATACTACTTAACTTTTCATTTGTGCAAGAGATGCTATTGACCATCTGATTCTTCTCTTTTATGATAATAAGACTGCTTCATTCTGATATTTGTAAATGGGGGGAAAAAATCATGTTTTCTTGTGTGACTGGGTTGCTCAATTTTATGTTGAATTATCCCATTTGTGTAACAGACCTTGCTGTCTTCTGGCTGAAACAATTGGATACAATGATGCATTCCTTACATATTTCTGGATCTTGAAGACTAGAAAATAGGATTTCTTTAGATAAATCATGTACTATGACTAAAAGATGGGTTTTCAGATATGAGAAAAGTGACTAGGTGAAGGTCCAATTCAAAAATAGAATGCAAGACAAGAAATAGCAGTTGTGGTTCTGCTACAAGGATCCATTCTGATGACCTGGTTGAACCTCAACTTATCATTTTCCCAACTTGTGCTAAGGTCAGGGTATTGTATGGCAGAATGCTTTCACATCTGAACTGAATCTTTCGTCCGCTTGTCCAAATAAATTATGTCTCCAAGTTAGCATCAAGAATTTAACCAAGCATTTTTTTTCAGTGCTAGGTTCTGATGTGATCTACAGCGAAGCAGCTGTGGTGGATTTGTTGGACACATTGAAGCAACTCTCTGGAAACCAAACAACTATATTTTTGTCTGGAGAACTTCGAAATGGTATGTCTCTCCCCCTCTCTCAAATGCACTCACGTATGCTAATTTGACATTCACAAAGAGTTCTTCCTATTGTAGACACCGTCCTTGAGTACTTCTTCAAGGTTGCAATGAAGGATTTTTTGATTGGTCGTGTGGACCAGGCTGAATGGCATCCCGATTGTCGCAGTGACCGAATTGCAGTGTATGTTCTTGTGAAGAAGGAAACCAGTTTGTGAACGTGTCATAGCCACTGATGGTGTCTGCTTGGTTATTTGATGAATTCTGGACAGGAAGATTTGTGGCAGAATGTAGCCTCTGCTGTGCTGAATAATAAATGACTCATTACTGACTGTGAGAAAGCAATCAACAGTATAAGAATTTAGTGATAGTTTTCACTGGAGACTCGGAATTTAGAGATAGTTATTATAGCCTAATTGGGAATCCTGGTTCTGCTGAAAGAGAATGCCCTAGGCCCTGCTACCCCCAAGCTACATTAGAAAGATAGTAATTTGATGCATATTTATATATACGCCACCACACCCCCCCTCCCCCAGCGCGCGCGCGCACACACACACTAGGAAAAAAGGGTGCTCGGGGTTGGGCGGTGAGGAAGGGTGGAACTTGCGAAGGTTATTATAGGACCTCGAACAGAATGTCCGTTTTTCTTTTCCTCTACATATGTTTAGCAGGTTTCCGGGGCTGCATTGGAGCCCAAGAGAAGCGAGCTACGGGATGCATTCAAAGTATATTTGATGGTACTAAGAAGGATCAGGAAGAAAGAGGAAACATCGCCGAAGGACGTTGCAAGAGAAATGAATGCTGCAAATGAACGAAGAAGGTGAAAGGGGACCAAGACAGTTCAAATTTTAAGTTAATTGGTGCCATTGGCACCTTACAAGTCCAAGAGGCGTTCAAAGAGACTAAACCAGCCATACTATCGATTCATTATCTCAAACCCAGAGAGATTTAGGTGTCTGCTATTTCTTGGTTGTCTAGTATGTAAATAGTAAGTAGGGCACGGTCTTAAAGTAGAAAAGATAGTGAAACGACGTGTCGTCTCACGTTTGGTTTTTTTTTTTTTAATTATAATACATAATTTGTTTTTTTAAAAGAAAAAAAGAGAATAATTTATTATTTATAAAATTCACGTATCAACTTACTATTTTTTTAATTGTGTCTATACACCGACCCTCTCTCATGGTAATTGGATTATGACCACGACACCATCCGGTCATTCACACCCAAAGACAGGCCGAGACAGACTAGGCGGACAAAGGGGCCGTTAGTTAAACGGCGAGGTTGGTAATGAAACTGATGGAGATTGGGGGAAGGAGGGGTAGGTATTAGTGATTCGTCTTGGTTCTTCCGACAACAAACTACTACCAGCCAATCGCCGACCACCAACCCCCTCAGCGGTACAGCGGCACAGCGTGCATTGCATTCCACTTTGCAGGCACAATCACACACGGATAGAGAGACGGACGGATACAGTAAATCAGAAGACTCTTCGATCTTTGGATCCGGTCGTTATCTAATCTATATTTCCCTTCATATTATCATTCTTCGCTAACTTTGCCTTTTTGGCCGTATAATCGAAAATCATCTAACAACTTACCGTCTCAAGCAAAGAACAGCACAAAGCAAGTGATGTCGAACTCCGCCGCCAAACATCCACAAGTCATCACCTGCAAAGGTACTCGTTCGTGTCATTCTTCTTTTCAGCGTATAAATTAGAGAAGGGAGCATTTCACGATGGTTGAAATGACAAACTAATTAATCTTCTTTTTCAACGCGCGCACACACCACATATATCAAACCTTATAATGATAATAATCATAATAATGAAGCTGCGGTGGCATGGGGAGCCGGGGAGGCCTTGGTGATAGAGGAAGTCCAAGTGAGTCCCCCATTGCCGCAAGAGATTAGGATCAAAGTGGTCTCCACCTCTCTCTGTCGCAGCGATCTCACTGCTTTGGATTCTCAGGTTTTTAACCTTTTTTTTTTTTTTTTTACTTCCTCTTCTTCCCTCCTCCTACTTCTTCTACGTCTTCGTTTTTATGTTAATGCTTGTTAATGACTTTTGCCAGTACATTTCCCCAAAGCACGGCACTATAGGCTGCATTTTTCTTTTTCCTTTTTTTCGTCTTTTCACTCCTTGTTTATACAAACACTTCCTTTGCGCGACTCCCAATATGCAAGCAGCACACTCTGTTATGTTACTTGAGCTTATTTGCTAGTGACTTCTATTTAATGAACGAAATACCTATAATTGTGGCACGCCCACTGGACTAACATGTAAGAGATCCTGTGCGGGGACACCCTAGGATCAGCACGGAATTGCTTACTCATGTAAATATACTGTCAAATCACTTGCTCCGAGTCCATTGCATCCTCACAAACTTTGTCAGGTGGAGTGCTTGTTTATGACTGTCCAACGGGTAAATGTAACATGCTCCCTTCTGCAGGCTATATTTCCACGGGTCTTTGGCCATGAAGCATCAGGGTAACTGCATCACTTCTGATCAAAATATGCTTTACACTTGCATGCCCTTGAGCAGAATTTTCCATGCCAATTTGAAGGTTGTCAATCTATTAATTTGCAGGATTGTTGAGAGTGTTGGAGCAGAAGTGACTGAATTTGAAGTGGGGGATCATGTGCTCACAGTGTTCACCGGAGAATGCAAGACATGTACACAGTGTACTTCAGGTAAAAGCAACATATGCCAGGTACTGGGCTTGGAAAGGAAAGGGGTAATGCACATCGATCAGAGGACCCGCTTCTCAATTAAAGGGAAACCTGTTTATCACTATTGTGCCGTTTCAAGTTTCAGCGAGTATACAGTGGTGCACTCAGGATGTGCTGTCAAAGTTAGCTCAGTGGCACCTCTGGAGAAAATTTGCCTTCTAAGTTGTGGAGTGGCCGCAGGTACAGCAGTCTGATTTCTTACTGGGAGAATATGACAAAAGCTTTTCACCATTGACTTGTACACGAGCCATGGAATTATTTGTTTTGCTTCTCGGTTCCTTTCTATCTTTTTATGGGGTATGTTCGCATGATTGTTGGTAAAGAATTATGAGAAAATAACAATACCTATTGGATTTCAATTTAGGGTTGGGTGCAGCTTGGAATGTTGCAAACATATTTAAAGGATCAACGGTAGCAATTTTTGGTCTAGGAACCGTCGGTCTATCTGTAAGTTTGGGAATTAGTTTCTTTCCCTCACCATTAAGCCAAAACCTGTTGCATTTGCATACGTATTGTTAACTCCTTTGTGATTAGGTTGCCCAAGGTGCCAAAGCCAGGGGGGCATCCCAAATAATAGGTGTTGACACAAACCCAGAAAAAATTGATAAAGGTATGCTTGTCATTTCATTGAAGTTCTGGAGTTAAGGCAATCAATACTCTTGATTCACATTGTAATTCTTACACAAATGCAGCAAAGGCTTTTGGGGTCACAGAGTTTATCAACCCAGATGATTGCAGTGAACCTATTCAACAGGTTGTCAAAAGATTTATGGCAAGAAGGAATGTGTTTTTATGAGTATGATTCTAAGTTTCTTATATGAGACAGTAGAAAGTACTATGCTTGGAGAATTCAGAGGAAATGCGAGAGATTTCAAACATTAATGAAGATAGATAATTGTTTTAGGTTGTTGCAAAGATCATCCTAGGGGAGTTTGATGTGAAGGAACATGTTGTCTTCTGATTTTGATTATGTCTTGCTGTTGAATTTTACAGGTTATTAAGCATATAACCAATGGAGGGACTGACTACTCCTTTGAATGCATAGGTGACACTGGAGCAATAACCACTGCATTACAATCATGTTGTGATGTAATTTATTCCCATTGTGTATTATTGCTTCTTTGTTTTGAGGAAGTTTTCTTGAGGTAGTAGTTGACTCATATTTTCTATTCTTTCTTGTCCCTTAGGGATGGGGTTTGACAGTTACTCTTGGTGTACCAAAAGTGAAGCCTGAAGTATCTGCACACTATGCACTATTTCTTACTGGGAGAACCTTGAAAGGATCTCTTCTTGGCGGGTGGAAACCTAAGTCAGATATTCCTTTTTTAGTAGACATGTATATGAAGAAGGTGTGTATGCATCATAAATTCTTGGTCTAGTGTGCTTGATCAGTGACAGTTACCATTAATTCCTGGAAGGCCTTGGCATAGGATTAGGAAAATTCTAACTAAAATGACTCATCTATCATGTCCCAGCAGAATGAAAGCGTCTGCATCTTGTCCTTTTCTAGATAGAAAATATATTTTGGGCATGTTCTCTAGGCTAGGTGTTCAAACTATCTTGATCCTTGAATGCAGTAGAACAAGGAGTTCAGGTTGCAAGGGTTCATAGCTCAAATAGCTCCTATAGTAAGTTATGTTGAGAAGCCGACAAAATGCACACTTAAAGTAGGTTTAGCCATTTAGGATATAGATTCTTCAGATTGAGTGTTCATGGGTATGTATTTGACAATGTTATTATATTAAAGCCTTGTGCTGTGCAATAATTCAAGGCATCTATAATGTGTAAAACTGTTTACCAGGTATATTTCACTAAATAAAATTGTGAATGCTTTCGAATGTCAAACAAAGAAGATTGTGAATGGTTACTGCTAGATTATGTGCCTATATGTGCATTGGTTGTTTTGAAAGTAATCTCTTTGTTTTTTTTATGCTGGGGAATATATTCCCGTCCATAAGCCTGCCAATCGGTTACAGACTAATTGGGGTTGTCAAGATGATATCAGAAACTCACAAAAAAGAAAAAAAATAGGGAAAGAAAAGTTAACAGATAATCTCCAAAAGCTGAAAGTAAAGCTAAAGCTGCCCATCAATGATTTTTGCTAACTTGATGACTTCTATGAATGCAGGAAATTGAGATAGATGATCTGATCACACATAATCTGCCATTTGAGGACATCAACAAAGCATTCCATCTCATGAGAGAAGGCAAGTGTTTACGATGTGTCATCCACATGCCATGATAGCTCTCCCTCGATGGCCTGCCAACAGATAAAGTGATAGGTTGCTGTGCACCGGGATTAATTTCATGCAGATGATGCTTTTGCAATTTTTTCATAATTAGACATCACAGCACTATCTGTTGTTACCATAGTTTATATTACTTCTGCAAATTCTTCGTCTGCAAGTTTGTCTCTCACTCCTTTCTCTCTTTTTTTCTTTAGAGCTTTTTAGCCGTAGGACTCGAAGTGCGACACTCTGTTTGACCTTTGTAGACTTATCCTGATAACATAGTCTAAGATGCTCAGGGGAAAAAGGAAATAGATCTAATTGTCCGCGTTTGCTCAAGGCCAGACTTGGCTTCCCCAAGATAATGGGCTGTGAAACAAGAGAAGGAGCAGAACAGAGAGTCGGGGAGGAAAAGAAAAAAGAACATGGAGAGCATACAAATCTGTATACTTTTTTTCATTAATTTTCATTGTGCAGGATGTACAATATTATGCACACACAAAAGCATACGCATAAATGATCCAAGAGGGAATGCTAGATGCTTAAGAAAAAGCAACAAAAATTAGATGAGAGAGGAAGAAAGAGATGGCTAAGGACTTTGATATGTAACGCACATTCGAGTGCATAAACATGCACAATAACAAGGATCCTCGGATTTTTTTATTTTTTTAGGTTTTTGGTTTTTGTTGTGGCTTTGGGGTTGAAATCTTGGTATCTTTATTTTTTTTTATTCTTATGAGATAAGAAATACAACCAAAGTTTCTTTCGAGATGAAGTGTTCAAACTTTGAGCGATAGCTTCCGCTTAGCTGAACCAACCCACCTACCCCCTGGGGGCATTTTGCCGTTATTAGGTGAGGAAGGTTAGACCTTCCAGGATCCCAGCCTATCCGTGGGAGGACAGATCGACCCTCGAGCCCCTTATATTAGTTAATAGAGAAAAGCGAACTATTTGAAAGAGAAAAGTCATACAAAGGAAGCTTTTAATTGATTATTCAGCTCCAGGCACTTATAAATTTGCAACGATACATTAACCATTTAGTTGTTTCTCATGTTGATGTGGCTTCATCACGTTGTTGCAACTCAATAGAAAGGAACGAGAGGGTGGTGGTGCACTAACATTGAGAAGAGAAGAGGAAGAGGTTGTAAAGAAGAGAGGGTTGATTCGATTAATACAGGGTGATCAGATGGCAGAACAACAGAGAATTCATCCAGTGGGAGATGCAGAAGCACCGCCAACAATCCCATTGGTGTCCCAAGGCTCGGCAACGTCTGAAAAGGGTAGTCCAACACAGCTTCATCCTCCGCTGCCATTACGTGGCAATGGCATTCCCCGCGAAAGGAGGAAGAGGAGGACCCGTTGCTGCAAGTGCGTGTGTTGGACAATAGGCCTCCTACTCCTAGCGTTAGTTACTGTTGGAACCGCTGCCGCCATTCTTTACCTTGTCTTCCAACCGAAAATTCCCAAATACTCTGTTGACAACTTGAGAATAAGCGATCTTAGGCTCAATTTGGACATGACCCTCTATGCTAAATTCGACGTGAAGATCACGGCCAATAACCCAAACAAAAAAATCGGAATCTTCTATGAGAAAGGTGGCGGATTGAGCGTCTGGTATACCAACACTAAGCTTTGTGAGGGGCCAATACCAAAATTCTACCAAGGTCACCAGAATATTACTAAACTGGAAGTGAGCTTAACAGGCCGAGCACCTGGGGGAAATACTTTGATGGCTGCGTTGCAAGAGCAGCAACAGACAGGACGAATTCCTTTGGATCTTAAAGTTGATGCGCCAGTGGCCATCAAACTCGGGAAATTGAAGTTGAGAAAGGTAAGGACCTTGGGAAATTGCATGTTGGTGGTGGATAGCTTGACCACCAGCAACCTTATTAGCATCAAAGCTAGCAATTGCAAGTTCAATTTGAGGCTTTGAATTTTTACATTTCCCACCCACACCCCCCCCCCCAAGCTGTTTCTTCTTCTCTCGACTGTGATTCTTGTGTTACATTGCAGAAAAGTGCATTCTCCTCATGTTTGATCCGCATCCTCTCCAGCATTTATACTCATTCCCAACTTCCAAGAAATGGGAAAGTTAGATTTACGCTTAGATTAGGGACAGATGATATCTTTAGTGTTCTATTTAGACTAGATTTATTTTTAGGTGCTTCATGTACATTCTTCTTCTTCTTCTTTTTTCCTTTTTTCCTGAGTATAAAACATAAATAGTAAACAATTAAAGCGCGTAATGTCTGAACAGACATCCAATTTATTTAGTAGTAAAGGCCGCGATAATTTTCTTTCAATCAGTTGCACTTGCTGCGACAGTGACACAGAGAGTTATTAGAGAGCCTTGTGTTTGAATTTCATGAGGAAGAGGAACCGTCACGAGCCGACCGAGGCATAATCGCTCGTCTCTTTTTCTCCGATATCTTCATCCGATTTTCCCTTCTGTTGGGTCTTTATCTTCTAAAGGCCCCGAAAATTTTGAACGCATACGGCCTTCTCTTGTGCGTTTACCCGGTCCATTCGGTTTCACCCAATCATCGCAGACCATTTCTCTCCAAGAAAAAGGTAACCGAGCCGAGCCACTTACCAACCCAAAACACATAATCTTATTGACGCCATCGCTCGGGGTCGCAAGAGAATAAAAAGAGTCCATCACGAGGAGGATTCCCTTAATTAGATGAACTCCAGAGTAAACGAGTTCAAACAAATATAAGATATTTTATACAATATAAAAAAAGTATTTTGTATAATATATAAAATATAATATAAAATGTCAATATAATATAATATAACATAGTATAATATATAATGTCCGGAATAGAACCATCTCAACAGACCAATTGCTGTTCATCGACCGAAAGACCTGAATTTCCGCAAAAAGAAACACTCAGACAACAAATTGTTTGGCAAGTATTCTAAGGTAATCCCACTCAGTTCCAGTGTGAGCCCCTTAGAAGCCCATTTGTTAATACATTGTTTCTCTCTTTCCTGGATGCAAATGCTGGTTAGGAGCGGCGAACACAACAAACATATTATTTCCGGCCCACCTAAAAAGGTTACAAACACGACTTTCCGAACAACCATACCATACTTGATCTACATGAATAAAAATAAAATAAAATAAAAATTTCAGACAGAAAAATGGCACTTGTTGGTGAAAGGTGATGGGGATCACTAACTGTTTTAAAACAGAGGTGCCTACTTTTGCTAAGTATTATAATCCCTTAAGCCCTATGCTAGTCGCCAGTTAAAGCCCTCGGCCTATGCTCAACTGTGTACAGGGATATCCCAGTCTGTGAGACTGCTCTCACAAATGCCATATTTGCCGTCAAAGTTGGAGCATGCCAATGATCGCCTGTTCCAAAAACAAGCTTGTTCTTCAATGTTAATTTTCTTGTTGTTGGAAGGCCCAACATGCGTTCTGATGGACTATCAGGCACAACCCTGCTTCAATCACTCAAATGTTGGTGAAGCAGACAACATGTAGGAGAAACAAAGAAAACCCTATGAAATGCACATAAACAGTAAGCAGAATGTATGGAGACATGGAAATCAGCCCACTTGCAGTGACATTTGTTGGAACAAAAATTTATCAGAACATTTAATCATGGAAAACAAGGAGATTTGTGACCATCAACATATGCGGCTTCCTGCAGTTCAACCAACATGGAAGAGATGCCAAGATCATGATCAAAGGGTGCCACTCGAGCTTTCTTATTATCTAAATAAAAGGTCCCAAAAAAGGGAAAAGGCTGGGAATCTCCGAAAGGAGTTATGCTTACATTTCATAACTTCCAGTAGCAAGCCATCTCAGTCTAATTTAAACCAGATTCAACTGCTTAAAAAAAGGAGTAATCTGCTCAAGGTCTTACATGAGATGTTTCAGTATTTCTTCGGCTCTTATCTTCTCATTAGGCCCTCCACACATTGATACCAACTCCTTGAACTCTGAGAGAACACTTTGACATATTATTCCTCTCTTTCCAGATATTGCAACAGCCAATTCAGCAAGTATCGGATTCCGCATTTCAGATATGGCCTGCCAAGCAGGTGAGCAGATATTATCTAAATAGAACCTAGAAGGAAAAATGCACCATACTCATAGATGAAGCATTACTATTTACTGAAGCAGAATGAAAAGGAGCACAATCACTGTTGGTTTGCAATAGAGAGTAATAAAGCTAATTTTTGAATTGACCTTAGTGGCTTAAAGAAACAAGAACAAGAAACAAACAATCTAGCCAAGAACCTACTTGTGCAACCACAAACTCAAGGTTTCCCTTAAACCACTCCTTGAGTTCAATCTCTGGTGTGGCCAATAGCTTCTCTGAACATCCATTGCTGATACCTGATACAATGGCAACTAGTGCTGTGGTATCAAAATTTACAAGATCATCCTCTGCCTCCATAACCCTTGGTTCAGGAAAATCCATTTTCTGGACATTTGCGGGCCATAACTTTATGCCCAGTTTAGGGGAAAAGAAAGTCTTGCCCATATTCACCACCGTCTGCTCTTCCAGAGGAGGAAGTAGATTGGAGTCTTTGAAGCCAAGTTCAGAACTGGCAATAAGATCATCTTTGCTGGTAGGATGAATGTTTATTTGAAGGACACATGCATCTTTGTACGGTGTGGGGAACACATTAATCCAGTCACCCTCAGGTTCCTCGCAGAAGTTGAAATGAAAATCAGAGGAGGAGAAGATGGAGGTAAGGTCAGATGCCCCAAATTCGAGGTGAAGCTTGCGATGGACAAAGTTGTCAAGTCCACGGGAGAAAAAAAGAAGAAGCGAGGAAGGTTGTAAGACAGGGGAAGACTGGGCTGCAGCCAGCAGGCGTTGGATTCTGAATTTGAGGCCCCTGCATTTATGGGATCCTTGCCAAGAGATATATTTGGGATTCCTATCAGATACAACGATCCAAGAGGGTCGTTTGTGAAGAGTACATACTATGTCAACATGAACTCTACTACTGCTAGCTTTGTTTTTGTTGTTTTTGTTAGAAGAAGAAGAAGAAAAAGGAAGGGCATGGGTATGTGTGGTTGGAGGGGGCAAAGGGATTGGCTTGCAGACGCGAGAAACTCCTGTTATGAAAGGCTGCTCAAGTAGGTGGAGGACGGCCTCCAAGTGCCCAATGTTGAGACTGAAATATCATTCAAATATCGTCATGAACAACACACCATGGCAGGACGGAAGGATAAAAATGAGTTTAAATCTTTTTTCTTTTTCCTCCATTTTGAAGTTAAGGTAGGAATAGGATTGTTTTGCCATCCATATGAATAATTTGATTATGGTGCGTAAGTTTTATCAAATTATGCGTCTAAGATTAGGAGATATGCATCAAATTCGCTAATTTTGTGTCTAAATTTCGAGAAATAAAGAAAAATCAAAGAGGGTGGGCGGACTGGAGGGAGATACCTGAGGCTGAGGTTGGGATGGGAAGAAGAGCGAGAGCGAGAGCGAGAGAGGAAAGTGAGCTCGGCGTGGAGGAGTTTGAGGAGGGTGCGGATGCATGATTCGCTCATCTTCTTCATCATCACATTCATCTTCTTGTTCTTCTTGCTATCCATAGCCACATCCAAACCATCTTCTAATCTTTGTATGGCCCTTTGGCATCTCTTTCTCCCCATTTCTATTTCTCTTTGCTTCTCTTCTTCTTCTTCCATCGCCAGCAATCACTACACAATCTGAGTCTGATCTGACTGTTATTGATTTCAATCTCTGTCTGTTACTGACCGTAACCGATAAAAGAATTTGTTGCAATGCCCTTTACTACTGAACGTCTAAACTACATACATACAGAACGGTGCAGGGCAGTGCAGTGCAGCGCCTGACACACAAGAAGCAACTACACAGAGGAAACTTTCACTTCCCCAAATTGGGGTTGCTCCGCTTCCCCTAAATTAAATTGGATGGTACTGCTACTCCGTACCGACCTATTTACTTACTGATCCCCCCGGCCCCCCCCGAGGACCCATCTCCCATTACTATATCTGGCCATGGGCTTGGGGGCTCACCCGTCTATCTAATCGACAGTCCTGATTTTCAGTTTGTATTGTTGGCCCAGTCCAGCCATTGTTCCACATTCGGTCCGCCTATATGGGCTCCATGAATTTAGCCCACGGTCGCTCCATCCATCCCCCCCAAGGAGCAGCAGCAGCAGCCCCTCCCCAAGAAACTGTAATCCCAGTGACCCATTACTTTGGGCCTCATTAGATTTCCAGCTTCACTCCAGGCCCATGCTCTCACCAGGCCGACCTACCTTTTTATTTTATCTTATTCTAACCCAACAGTACGTTAGGCCTAAACTCGAAGTTCGAGGCACGGTTCCTTCCGCACTGCTTCCTCCGCCTGAAAATTGTTCCGTTCTTCTTCAGGAGAGAGAAGGAACAAAGGAGAGAGAGAGAGAGTGACACAGTGTTTGATGGTGAGACAGGGTTTGTGTGTTTAGATCCAAAATATATATTTACGTACTCAGACATTTCCAGAGACGGCGGAGTCTGCTTTGCTGTGTCGGTTACAAGACAAAAGAAGAGAAGATAAAATAAAAGGTTTTCTCTTTTTTTGTTAATTCTTTTTGAGGTTTCTCCAATCTCAATTCAGTTTTCAGTTGCATTGATAGCCGTTTGGCTACTTTCATCTATTTTCGTTGTCTCATGACATTGATTTTAGTATGAAAGCTCAACACCTGATTGTTAAAATTAAAACCTAAAGAATGAGTTTCCCCCTTCGATTTGAAACTAAAAGAGGGCAAAGTCTCTCGTGCTTCGGCAATCCCTTGTTTTTTTTTTTTTGGGTGGGGGGGGGGGGGTTTAATTAACTGTACGCTTGGTTAGGTCTAGTCAATTGACCTAAGTTACCGCTATCTATCTATTAGTTGTATGCAATTGTAGGGATGTTGATACCTGACTGATTGTAAGGGAAAGGACGACTGTATATGTTTGGCGATAATATATTAATTAATCTACAACAAACAGAGCTTTTTATGTTGAAAACTAGGTTGACCATGATACATGCACAATGATTGTAATTGGTATCTGCATTTGCTTACGCTCACTGTACATTACCTGCAGTTCTTCTAGTGCTGCTGAAGTGATGTCTGCCGAAGAAGACTCCATTGAACAAGCTGCTGCCTCTCGTCGGGAGAGGCTCAGGGCTCTTAAAGCTGCACAGGAACTTTTGATCACTCCAGATGAGGGATCTGCTCAAGTCCATGACAATAATACTAACAGTGAGGGCATTATCAGCAATGAAAAGTGAGTGTAACCTCCCCCTTTTTCCCTTTACAAATGACTTCTGATTTATACCTTGGAAGGTCTTGTGTACAAAATGAGGATTTTATATATGATTTGCATAGTTACTGCAATTATCAGGATTAAGAAGCAAAACTGGCAATTGCTCTATTTTAAAACCGCACACCTCTCGTAGATAAGGGCAAATGTATCTCAATGCTTGCTTTACTGTGTACTGTTTTGTTTGGCAAACATACAATGGAAACCGTGACAAAGTTTGTGAACATGACAAAATAGTAAAACCTACTTGATAATCAAACCAAGGAAAAGGCAACAATGGGATGCAGAAAGAGAGATTAAAAACTTGGTGTATATTCTTGCTTCAATCATGAGGATGTTCTTTTGGGTGTGCATGCATTTGTTTTTGTTATTTTTGTTTTAGCATTTACAATCTGCAACCTGTCCTTTCTTTTTAGTAATCATGGCATGAAGTTTCGGAACTATGTTCCTCAAGACAAGGACCTTCAGGAAGGTAAAATTGCTCCACCCGTGCTACCAAAGTTTGAAGATCCTGTTGCACTAGCACCTCCCCCATCGGAGAAGAAAGAGGTGCCCGATACCTTCATGGACTATATTTTATTAGCAGTAATTCATATCCATATTCTCTTTCATTAATCTCCTCCTGTTTTAACATTTATGTTATCTATATCTGTTTCTTGATGTAAGTACAGGATCCATTTCTGAACATTGCTCCAAAGAAACCAAACTGGGACCTGCGGAGAGATGTGCAGAAGAAGCTCGATAAGCTTGAAAGGCGCACACAGAAGGCAATTTATAAACTTATGGGTAATTGATTATGGTTGACTTTCAGTTATTGACCTTCCAGACTTATCTAATAATTTTCCTTCATGATTTTCCGTTGATCTATGCTTAGATATCTAGGGTTTTGATTAACATTCCATTTCCATGAGTTCAGTTATTAGTTGTTTTTAAATAGGTTGTGTGCCTTCTGCATAATTCTTGAACTTCCGTTGACATTGGATATTGGTGCTGAAAACTTTTGGAGAAGCTTTTCCTTCTGCCTTTATTTTTTCAAGTTTGTCAAAATAACGCAGTGTACCTATATTGTTATGCTTACAAGTGAGTTGATCTCCTAATTGACTTTGCTTAAGCTTATTGTTTGCAGAAGAACAAGAAAAAGAGAAGCAGTCAGCTGAAAAAGAGAGGGATGTTGCAGAAGATCAGTGATAAAATTAATGGAACAATATCTCGCGAGCCCTTTGATATAGTAGTTTATTCTCCGGCTCATCATTGTAGTTATAGTGATAGAACCAACATGAATCTTTGGTATCTAAATGGATAGTCCATTAACCACTAGCAAGTGGGATCGAAATATTTCCGATGTAATGTGCGTTGCTGTCAGCTCAGCTGTGTCACCTGTGTCTCTTTATGATTATGGGCCGACTCGCTGTGCATTCTTTATACGTGCACTGGTCCTAGCTTCAGTATCAAAAGTAAAAATCGTTCCACAGACCACCCGTACAGTTTGATATGATAGAATATTCAAATGTCTGGGCACTTCAAAAATGAAGTGACGCGAAATTTGTTCTCTAACCAATGCATTGTTTCAGTTAGATCGTTTACTTTTTCCCATTCTGCTATCTTGTGTTTTCAAGCAAGGCGCGCGCGCGCACGCACACACTCAGGTGAATGGAACAGTTAATTATCCAGAAAGTCGCAAAACAACGTGGGCAAGGAAATACCGTTACCATTATTAACCATGCTTGGCCGATCGAAGCGAGCCGCCACCATCAACTTTCTCCGCAATGCTCTTTTTCAACATGCTTTGTTTCGATGGCACGTGCCTCAACACCAGAAAATTTGCTAGGAAACAAGCTAACATTGACCTACACATCTGTAAAATGCCTCTGTGCTGAATAGTCCGGGGGAATTATTACCAAAGAGATTTCATTGATTTACCTGCGCAGACAAATCGAGTTTTGCTACCAAAGAAGCACTCCTTATTGCTCAGATCAATTTTACACTCTCAAATCAAACAAATTTTGCTATCTCAAGCCCTATGATTAGATACACGTCACCATTATTCTTGTATTGATAAGTAAAACAATTCTTGTTTTGGCAGTATTCCAATTTACAGATAGCAGATCTGTCGGGAGGTAAGTGACCAATCTCTGTGCAAAGGACAGAGACGATGCTGAAAAGTAGAAAAAAAATGAAAATTTTGAAGACTTCAACAAAGTGGAAGAGAAGAAAAGAGAACCGTGGCACACGCAGTTAAAAGTCTTGTTCAAGTGTTGGACTCAACTGGATAGCCCCCACATGGCCTGTCCTCTTTGAGACTGTCCTTTTCATATCTGTTCCCTGAACGCGCCTATGGCCTATCTTCGATCATCCTTGAGTTGGACTCAACTGGATAGCCCCCACACGGTAGGTATTCTCTTCTAATTCCAACAAGGGTCCACCCGAGGGAGCTGATATTCATCAGGTTTCAGGGCCAAGGCAAAGTCAGGCAATGTTGGCGCTGTTTCCTTGATTCTGCATTTGGCAAACCTCTATGTTACAATATGATGCACCTTTCCATCCAAAAGCCAAAAATACACAGAAAGAAATTATTATTGAAAGAAAATTCAGCTTATAACAGCATCACCTAAACACTTACTTTTCTTGAGAATAAAGATCACGATTTATCCGCACCTTGCTCGAAGTATCTTTTGGAATTTTTTCCGACAGATACTTCATGGTTCCCCAAAGTGGTGGATTTCTGCAGCGACACAAACAGCAATTAAAGAGCACCATGTAAAGTCTCATGATCTGAAAGCGAGGTAAAGAGCCACTTATACAATCAGAATTGAATAAATGACAAGCAGACACAGCACAAATTATTATAATCTCAAACGGCACAGGTTCTACCACACTACCTTGACAAAGGAGAAGTTGTGTTAAATGCCTCACATGCCCTTTTACTTTCTTTAAAATACTCATCTGCAGCTTGTAAGGCAGCTACAGCCATGCTGTGAAATTTCTCCGTGTTTCCCTCATCAAGAATCAAGCCGTGATAATAATATGCTGCAGCCTGGTCAGGCAAGAGAAAATTGCTTTGGCTAATTCTTAAGTAGGAAATGGGCTAAAGAACAAAGAATAAAAAAGCCATTTCTGTCCTATTGACACAAAAGTCTATGTGGCATCAGCCAGATGCAACTAGTACTGTGACCTACTTGCTGATATGTCCTAAAGACCAAAAATATGGATTATTTTCATTACGCCAGTAAAGGTTCTTTATATATGGTTGAAAGTTTCACATGCAACATTGGATGAGAATACAAACAGCCAATTTTTAAAACTGTCAGGATTTAGAAGCAAACAGCATATCAAGAAAGAAAAATAAAGTAGAAAGATTAATGTGAAAGAAATGATGCTAGAGGATAAAAGGTAAAGAAGTGGAAATCAGTTAAAGTTACCTCGGCCTCCAAATATTTCCACCTTACAAAGAGACGATGTTTCTCACCCCAACCATTAGAAAGTGGAATATTCATTATGTTATCTTGAGCCTGTCAAGCAAATAATAATGACTAAGCATTTTCTATTTCACAAATACTACAGACAAAGAAAGGAGTTCAAAATCAGTTGGCAAAAGGATCAAGCTGAAAAGAAGAAGAAAAAGGAAACTAAAGGACACAGAGAAAGCCCACTAAAGACTTCATGATAATTTTCCATGGCCACAAAACAGAATATCATTGAAATAAACAGTGGAAATTTTGTAATTTCTAAATGATTACACAACAAAAGCCTAAAACAACAAACATGGAGCTGGATGAAATGTACAAGGGATGTAAGGGAGATGCTTCCTGTTTTCTTGTCTCCAGAGATCTATAACTTAGAGCACGCATCACAACAACCCCCCCCCCCAACACACACACACACACACACACACACACACACAAAAAATAAAAAAAACAGCCCAGGTGGTCCACCCCCAACCTTGCCATCCAATTTTCTCTCTCTCTCTCTCTCTCTTCCGCCATTCTGCTTCTTCTTCTTCTACTTAGCTATCTGGAAGTCCTCAATGTGAAAATCAATGTTAGATTGCAATAAATACCCACAGCTAAAAGGTAAAAGTCATTCATCACAAATCATTTTTGCCTATTATTATGGATAAGCCTTAATTTTTTACAGTGAACCACACATGGATGTTACACAAATTGAATGGTAATATCAGGAGGAAGAAGAACAGGCAGACTGGAACAACAATGACTACACTGAACTTCTCAAATTTCAGAGCACCCTCCACCCATCAAAGCTCATAAACTGCCATAAATATGATTGACATCGTACCTGCTGCCAATACTTTACCATCTCACATGCAAGCCTTCGCTTCACTGCAAGTGTGGCCTTGGCACTATCCATTGCCAGCCCGAGTTGGATATCGACACCCTGCATCAAGCAATGGCAAGTACATAAGATGGTAGTACGTAGTCACTCATGGTAATACAAAGTTTCAGTACATAGTTTAAGTTTCAGATCCTACCAAAGTGAGTTGAACTACAAAGTCTAATTAAATCTTTATCTAAAAATGCACGTTCTACTCTTTCTCTCTCTCCCTCACTCTCCCCATCTCAACAGTCCCCTCTCTGGGGTAGTAGAAATTTCACCAAGAAAAGGAGCTACTACCTGTCCCAATGCTTGCAAGCAAAGTGCTCGAAGGACTCCTTCTGTTAGGTCTGCTGGCAAATCTCTCCTAAAAGTAAAATTGAAAAAATTTGAAAAGCCATCATAAATTTTTTAGTAAGAATGGTCTTGATGACATTATTGGCAGTTCACTCAGTACACATCATCATTTATATAAACCTTAGTGCAGCAGGTAACTGAGGAAGCACATTTCGAACAGCACAATCCAAGTATCCTGCAGCCTTCAAGAAGATATCAACAGATGCCCGCCTGCTCTCTGTCAAGAGAAGGAAAACAGAGCTTCTGTAGTCAGACCAGCAGATGAGAGTATAAATATGCACCACAGTAAGAGCTAAGGCAAAAATCTGAGTCACAGGGTATGGAACCAACAAGATCACCAATGCCAAAAGACTACTTGGAGAAAGAGAGGCGCATCATTTAACTGCTCAAGTAAATGGAAACACAACTATTTGCAGAATGATATCCGTTTCCAGAAGCAAATAAATAAAGCTCAAGATAACAAGAAGTATTCAATGTATGATAGCTGTATGATTTTGCACATAAAAATCAGTATCTGTATGATTTTAATCATCATCAAGGGTACAGCTTAGCCTGTAATCACAGAAAATCAATTCAAGATTTGTTCTGAAGTTCCTACACAGTTGACTCAACATCTATGGTTTAAGCATCAACTCTATCTGTTGTTTGCTGTCTTTTTCGTTACTTAAAGAGCAAAAGCCTCTTATTTTGAACATGCAAAAGAATACTTGCACCTTTTTGGATCCTGGCTGTATAAGTTTATGGCTTAACATGCATCGCCTCAGCACATATTTTCAGAAAAATAACTACCTTCTGATATTTTTGGCTGATAACCATCAGCAGATGTTTTTGGAAGCAACAGCAAGTTAGCCTGTGATAATAATAGCACTGCCATCAGGTGCAAAACTGACAACACCTCATGCCACGCATTAGACATGGCTGTTTCCTGCAAATTATCAATTCATTTCAAATGCATAATCCTGTCAAGCAGAACAAAGGTATCATGCTCAAAAAGCATGAGACCCTAGACTAAACAGCTAAATTTGTTCACATTGCTCAAACCACCTCTGCATCATCTTCTTGATTTAGCCAAACAAATTGCACTTTGTGTTGTAGATGGCTTCCATCTTTAACCAGTCCCAAAAGGACAGGCAAGTAGTCTTCAAGAGCCTGATGAAGATCGGCTAATGTTGAACCTCCTGCAGAAATCAAGGTACATTGACATACATACGACTACATCTACTGCAAATCAAATAGAAAATGCTCATGGAACTTCTTACCATGCTGTGTTTTCCTCCTTGTTCTAGTGATGGTTGGAGCTTCATGGCCAGCCATAACTACAATACGAGTTCTTAAAGCAGATAGGCGCTCCACTAAATTCTTGGGCAAGTGATCACCCAGTGACTGAGAAAAATCAACAGGTTTAGGTATCCGAAAACCAGGTACATAAACGGCAACTTCCCCTATGCTCGCCGGTCTCCTTCTAATCCCACCAGAATCATTTGGTGTGGACACCAGGCATCCCATATCTCAAAATCTTATGGGACAAGCTGATCCAAGTGACAGAAAGCCAGTTAGCACTTAGCACAACAAGTTAGGGTTCTTTGGCTTCACTTGAAATAAATGGTAATGATTTAGAACGACAGTAGCAAAAAAGAAAGATTCAAATCAGTGAAGTCCGAATAACATAATCAGAAATCAGAAGGAAAAATGGAGGGTTAGTGGTAACCAGGCTACAAAGAAGGAAGCAAATGAATTGTCACAACCAACAAAGCAAAAGGGGTAGGTTAGTCACGAGCAGTGTCCAAGTAACATTTAATAGAAATCTCCAAAGACTAGGAAATTAAAGTTTGTATTATCTAACAACTACCCAAGATGTCTATGTAAGTTTTCTCTCTCTCTCGTGATAAATAGGCGAAAACAGATGCGAGAGATGGATGATCTCACCCAGTCCGTTATCAGAAGGTTCACCGTTCGTCAGGTGACAACTTCCAGCAATTTCTGCGCAGAATAAAAGGTAAAAACTAAAAATATTGAACCAGCAAAGACATGTAACAAGTAAGAGAAAGAAGGGAAGAAAAACCAATCAAAGCAAGGGGGCAAGTCAAAGTAAAAGCATGAATCTTTCTTGAAAATTTTGAAAAAAAAATTGGAAATTGACTGGAAAACCGTCGTAAACAAGAGTTGACATCAAAAGAAACAGGAAGAGAAGAGGTATTTCCAGAAATACCCGGTAATTAGAGCCACGATGCTGGAATTTCAAAAAGAAGTGAGAGTAAAGTATTTCCAAAAATGAATTGTAATTAACCTCAAAAGCAAGCAAGCAAGCAAGCAACCAACCAAAACCTATGTGGGGAAGCAAAGCCATCGGCTCTTCTGCGTTTCTTTAATTGATGTTTTTTTTTTTTTTTTGTTGGGAGGGGGGATGGGGGAGGAAGGAGGGGGAGGGGGGTACATTAATTAATCGTTTAATGGTTTTAAGTTTTAACACGACCCCGAAGATTAAAGAAATTGAGAGCGAGGGCGAGGGTGGAAGTGCGAGTGGGAGATTAGAAAAAGAGAAAAGAAAAAGAAGGAAAAGAAGCCATTATTATTAGTGTAAGATGAAAACAAAAGACGCCAACTAGGTTGTTGCAGTATTAATTATGTAATGCTGAGCTTTAGAACAACTCACAGCGGTATGGGGATGGGGATGGCGATTTTAGTTGCTTAATTACCATCGGAGATCAAAATTCAGCTCCCTTTTTACGAGTTGGCGTCAAAATGTATCAACAACAAACTTAGACTGGAGCTGAATCCGGCGAACGGATGTACTCCCCCACAATCAAATTTTTTTTTTCAAAAGAAAAAAACAGAGAAGAACAGGAGGCTGTGATCAATTGGTTTCAGAAGAAGCCACACACAGATGCAAAGTTTCAGAGAGAGAGAGAGAGAGAGAGTCACAACCTTTCAGAAGGTTCTGCTCGATTTGAAGGATTGAACTCCAGCTCCTAACCCGTTTTTTTTTTTGGGGGGGGCCGGGGGAGGGTGGGTTCTCTCAGAGAAAAGCTTCCACTCCACCTTTTTCTGTCTTTGTTGCCTGTAACAGTATCTTTGTCTTGAACTGGTGAATCATACCTCAGGTCAGGTCAAGGCCGCGCCTCTTATTCTTATTTATTATTATTATTGTTATTATTGTTATTTTCTTAAAAAAAGGACCTAAAAATCCGAGGAGGAAGGAGTTGGAAAGACGAGAGCTTAAATGTCCACCTTTCAGCTGAACACAAAAAGCAGCTGGTCCAGACCACGCCTCTTCTTCTATGGTACACGAAATAAAAATGGGCATCGCTAGAATTGCCTCCTATCTTATATTGTATCATTATGGAGACGCACAGTGCTGTTATCTTTTAGTAAAGTAAAATAAGTTTATTGTATCTTTTATAAAACAAGCATTCTTAAAATATAAAAAACGAATGCAAACTTATCCGAGCGTTATTGACGAAGAAATAAATTATGGGTATATTTATATATATACTCTTTCCTCCCCCCAAAAAAAAAAGAAAAAAAAATACCATACATAATAATAATAATAATGTCCCTGTTATTGCGTGCTTTTAACCGAGGGGCAACTGATAATTTTGGTTTTTACCGCTTGGATACTTAAAGTACCAATTGTTGGATCCATCCTTCCCGTCTTAATTTGGACAAAACGATGGGTTCAAAATCAACTCAGAATAATCTTAAATAACAATAACGAAAGTTAGATGCGTGGGCTTCTCCCGAGCGAAATGCCTTCGCTTAAAAAACAAATAATTGATGCGCGTTGACATTAATTTTCTATTTCTCGGCACTTGGTTAATCGTCATAAGTCAGCAGCAGATGGGCATTGACTTCCTCTGCAATTGCCCAAAGAAAAACTAGAAAATTTATATATCTATAACAAATACACCAGAAAAAAAAAAAAAAGAAAAGAAAAAACTGATCAGTTCTTGATTTTTTTTTCGTCAAGTTGTCTCGTATGTTTTCGGCCCCTATCCAATAACGGCGTTCGGCAACGAAACTAAATTCATTGGTGTTTGTTTTACTTTTAAGTGATAATATATTTTGGAGCTTCTCCTCTTTAATTACAAGTTGATGTGTTCCGAGTTGACGAGAAACCTACATCAACAATCCTCTTTTCTTTTCTTTGCATTCCTTTCGCTAAGAGTTAGCACTCGGATGTGACTGTGAGAAATGTTAATCTCAGCTATCATGTTCTTAACAATGACTCACTGCCAAATTAAACCTAGAACCCATGTCTCGTACATATAAACATGAAAAGAACGTAAGTTGAAGGAAATTACTGGACCTTTGTGGAAAACTTTGAAATAGTTAACACAAGGATGATACCGTGACGTGGATATGTGTATAATATATGTGTTGAGCTGTCGCTACCATCCAAAAAGGTTTGATGCATACTTTGCAAGCTACATCTAAGCACATACACACCTAAACATGTGAAAATCTCCTCTCCCCCCTTCGCCATGCAACTCATCGATCATTGACTCTGACGTTTGTTGATGGAGCATTTTTTAATTGACCACCTGAATCGCTTGCGTTATTATAATTAATTACCATAAATTTCTAATCTCAAAAAAAACAAAAAACAAAAAAATAGATTAGGATTCAAGAAACCAGATTTCGAGGATAAATATTTGAAAGGAAGCCAAAATGCATCCCAATCATTAACTCGAGTGATGAGAATATTAATGTTCTCTTTGTATTACCGAAATTGTTTGTCATCATAATTACAATTATTAAGTTAATTAGAATTAACACTGTGCGTTTATGAATGAGATAGGTAGGATGCATTTTGCGATCGTCGACGAGGGACTAACAATATATAGAATAACAAAAGGCCCTGCTTTTGCGACAGAGAATGTATACATATAATTAAAGAGTATACAGGTGAAGTGATAGGAACATTTTGAGATAGACGGGACGAGAAACAGAAATCCTCAGAAAAATTAGAAAAAAGAAAAAGTTGGAAGTACTATCTCCCACGTATTGGCAACTGCCGGTGGCGATGACCGGATAAACGATACTTGTACTCAATGAAGTTTCCAATTCAAGCGTCACGTTCTCAGCCTACCGTCCAACGCGTATTAGCCTTCCACGTACGAAGCCCTCCAATGCATCGTGTCAGGCATCCCTTCATCTTGATCCGAAACGGGCCTTTGTAATTCGGCAATTCCAAGGATTTGTGGCTGATGTGCGAAAAAAAGGAGATATTTATTTCATTTTTTTTAAATATAATTTATTTATAATAAAAATAATTTTATATAATATGCAATTATAAATAAATTAAATGATATTAAAAATATAAGTAAATATAGTAAATATCAAATAATATCTATCACAACGATACATTCATATCTTAAGATCTTTCCAAATACATACGACTTTTACACGGTGAAATTTGAAGAAAAGGAAACACCGAACAATATTTCTATTCTTGACACGCTTACTATGCATCTAATTTAGTCTTTAGTTGGAGACGAAAGATGGAAGATATTTTTTGGGGGGGGGGGGGGGATGCCCCGGTGTCCATGGAGAAGCTGATACTTCCACGTGTTGTATGGAACACTCGGTTGTCAAATCATAAGCGGAAAAAAAAACCGAGATGGCGACCGTGTCCCCAAGAGTCAAAAATTCAACGGTCAGATCACATCGAATTGAATGATATGGACTGAAACAGCAACACCTGTCCCCCCCAATCATGGATTTCTGCTGATCTTCCTTCTTGGCCCCATCATGAACATGACCCTGTGTGTACGTCTACAAAATCATACTACGTATACTTGTCTTTTTTGGCCCATACTTCCTCAACGGAATTTGCGGGGAAAAAAAAAAAAAAAGATTAAAGAAAAGAAAGAAAGAGAGAGAGAAGACTACGAATAGCGACGGCCAACAGGTATACCAGCAATAATAATAATAAAGGGAATTAAGAGAAAATGAATTTTGTTCTCAGTAACAAGCAAAAGCTAATGGGCTCTTGACTTGGCCCAATTCACGTTTAACCTGACTGGATCACAACAACAAAAACGACATATACTAACAAAAAATAAAAATGGCCTGTTGTGGAGGACAAACGCCGAATCCCTGGCACTCTGAAATTTTGAATGCCGTATGCACAAGACATGGGCCACTAATTTCCCTCCCCCTTCTCTGACCGAAAATATATATATATATATATATATATAAATTTCCCTCCCCTCCGCCCTCCGTCCTCCGCGGCATTGTTTCAAATCAATTCCAGGTGTGTGTTTTCCCTTGGCAGATCCAACCGAATCCAATTCAACGGCATGTTGTTTCTCCTTTTACAGTAAAGTTGAGAGAATGAAATCAGCGTCTCAGCATGGATCGGAGTCAGGGAGAATGGAAGCCGGGCAGACACTCTTCCTCCTTCGCCTCAAAAACCAACATCCTATATTCCTTTTTCCGGTAGCAGGGGTGGCTACGTCCTGTGCATTGTAGCCACCTGCCCTGTCCCTATTCTTCTTTCCCACATTTTTTTTCATTTCTTAAAAAAGTTCTAACAAAGAGACGACGTGAATTTTCTAATTATACCGTTGGAATAACAGATTTAATGCAGTATGGATACCAATGCATTACAATTTATAAAAAGTAAAAATAAAAAACGCTCGAAAGATAGGCTAATACAAAATTCAAGCTTGTTTTTCCCATCCATCACTAGTCCTTTTAACTCCATCTTAACCAAACACGGTCCTTGTTAGTTACTGAAATTGCAATTTCAGTAACTCTGTGCAGTACAGATTCTAAAAGTCAGAACATCTGTCTTATTCTTTGCCATGGCCACGCACAACGTGTCCTAGTTTCTGTGTCTACTTCTTGGGTTGGGATTAATTACTTTGTGCAAAATGCGCATAATTTTGTGCGAGTGCAGGCCTGCGAATGAATGAATTTTCTTTTTTTTTTTTTTTTTTTCTTTTAAGAAAAATCTTTGTATTAAAAAAAAAAAAAAAAAAGGAGGAACCACTTGTGTATAAACCATTATAGGAAAGTATTTGTACACAATTTTTGTATACACCTAAATTTTCCCTTAATGGATTATGACTTGACGATCCTATTTGGAATTTCATCCATTGATATTGAAAACAGGCTAATCTTTGCAACTAGTCCACTGCTCCACATATACAAGACGAGAACATCCCCCACTCCCCAACCCCCGGAAAATCTGTAATACAAATTGAGGCCCTCCCCTCCTAACCTACCCCTATGTCTAGATACATACCTCCACAATTGAATGTCAGAGAGTAGTCAAGCAGTCATGTAAGCTGAACTAGTCGCATCACTGACAGTGTTCTGCTTCCTTCTCTTGGCATTGGCAATAGCACATGGTGCCGCAGCCGCTCCGGATCCAGATCCAGTACTTGACGTCACGAATGACAAACTTCGAGCAGGTACTCACTTCTATATCCTGCCAGTAGTCCGCGGTAGGGGCATCACCAGGAACAGAACCTGCCCGCTTGATGTTGTCCCAGAACCACTCGAGGTATCGCATGGCCTTCCTCTCAGCTTCTCGCCGGCAAACCCAAAGAAAGGCGTCGTCCGCGTCTCCACTGATCTTAACGTCAAGTTTTCCGCCGTCACAATTTGTGCCCAGTCAACCGTATGAAAGCTCGACAAGTTTGATGAATCAGCCTCACAGTGGTTTTCGACTACTGGTGGGGTACAAGGAAATCCAGGCCGTCAAACAACCGGAAATTGATTTAAGATTGACAAGTACCGGGACGAATACAAGCTTCGTTTCTGTCCTTCCGTCTGTCATTTCTGCAAAGTTATTTGCAGGGAAATTGGCGTCTATATTGATAAAGATGGGAACAGGCTTCTGCCCTCAGTGAGGTACCCCTAACAATTATGTTCAAGAAAGCTTAATGTATGGAAAGTTCTCCACGGCCGGCTCTGGCTGCAGGCCGCAAGAACACTCCTGCTCCCGAAACATGTTTAAGTTAGTACGGAACCTGATAATAAAATAGACCTTTTCTTTATGTAAAGAAAGATAAAACTCCCTGTGTTTGAATTTGTAAGATTGAAATATCAACCGAGGATTGCAATAAAGAAACATATTTAATAATTCTCAAACCCAATGGTACCGCTCTTCATTGGTTTAGATTTGAGCCATAGTCTGGCAATTGTCTGCCACGACTTTGGATGTAGTCACACTCACACTACATCTGGATGAAAACCAGTCGTACAAAGCCAAAAAGAGCCTTCCAATAAGATTCCGAAGGAAACAAGGATAGAGTATTCCTGCTTAATTTCGTCTCAGCCACAACGTTTGGAGAAACACGCAAACGAAAAAAAAAAAAAAAAGAGGAAGAATAACATGATATCAGGACCAAGGGAGGCCATCGACCCAGCAAGTCGTCCGTAATTTTTGGTTTTCTTAAACGAGAGCTTACGGTATCACAAGAGAGAATCATGCATACGGTCTCATAACTGATATCATGTGCTCCGGCGCTTCAAGCATTCATCTGCCCCACCCCCCACCGGGGCCAAGTTGTAGTTTTCAATTAGCTAATGGAAAAAAAGGAAGCATTATTAAATAATGGGGCTAGGTTAGAATGGAGTTTTTGGAGAAGGCAGCCCCGGGGGAGTGGGGCTTTTTCGGGGAGGGGGAGGGTTTAATAGTAATGCAGAGGCATATGAGAAAACAATTGAAAAAGCCAAAAAAAAAAAAAAAGAGAAAGAAAAAACACACACACACAATGATTTGGGAAGATGATAAGGGGAAGAAGATAAAGCGGACCTGGAGCGGGAGCACTGTAGTGTGAGAGATATAGATCAATTATTATTTTTAGAACAAAAAAAAAGATAAATTAAAAAATAAAAACAGGGTAGGCTAGGGTAGGGGCAGGGGTGATTATTTGCAGTAGCGATCGGCCTTCTTCTTGACGCGGTCGTCGAGAGCCTCCTCCACAGATTTGAAATTGGATTTGGGGTCTTGATATCGGAACTTCTTGGCTTCCACGGGGAAGAGTTGCTCGTACTTCATGCGCTTTGCAGCGTCGATTGTGTAGAACTCGCTCTCACCGCCGCCCGCACTTTCCCCGTCCTCCTGATGCTGCTTGAGCACATCCTCCTCCTCCTCCTCCTCCTCCTCCCCTAGGACGTCTTCTTTTTTCTTGGTAGTCTTCTTCTTGTTCTTCTTCTTCTTCTCGATGGATTTGCTGCTTGCAGCGACGCCTCCGCCCTTGAAGGTCAGCCTCCCCCCTTTCACTCTCTCGTAGGGATCCGACATCTCGTTTCGGTTCGGGATGATGTGTTGTATTCGATTGGATTTAAAATTGGGATAAATTTCGGTAACACTCTCTCTCCTCTCTACGTCAGCCTTCAAACTCTCAAGTTCAACTCTTTTTACTTAAATTTGCATAAACCGAATCCATTCACGGCCCAGTCTACACCCCACCGCCTGTGATTGCCGATATATAAGTTATATAATGTATATATACTATATATAGAGTACATTACTTAAAATTTTGCTGCTGCTGTTACTACTACTACTACTAATAATAATAATAATAATGACAAAAAAAAAAAGTTTACTTCCGGATTTTCGGTTAATTTATATAATAGGAAAACTAGCAACTAAAATTCCCTGGAAAAAAATGCTGCTATAAAAAATTTGGGAAATGGGCTGGTCTGGGCTGGCTGCCCGGACCAGCCCTACCACTACTAAATATTACTGGACAAATTGATCTGGGTTCTTTTCTTTTACTCGTTTCTACCCAAGCCTAGGATTCGAAATTCTCACTCCGTCTCTAGACTACACAAACATCAAAACATCGATCTGTCTGCGTTGTAGCCCCACCTCCATCCATCTACCTCGCTGCCGCTGCAACCCCCCGGCCCAACACCCCGCGCCCCACATCTCCCCCGGGGAACCTGCACAACAGAGTGGTCTATTCAAGTCTCGTACTGGTGTTCATAGGTGAATGCTCTAATCAAACATTTAGCAACATTGGCAAGGCAAAACGTCCATTGAAATGGTAGCTTGTCTTTCTTGTTAGTTCTTGCCAAACTCTGGTCTCTGGATTCGCATGTATACACTTCCTGTGCCTCAACCCTGTCGGAATTTGACCTGCGTTTAGCTTTCGTTGTCATCGAGAATTCAACCCCTCTTCCACTCTACTTCTGCTACAACGAAATATTCGCCTGGTGATTTTTGGATTCTTGCCTACTTGTTTATTTGATTGGATACACACGAAGCTATAAACCTCTGCCAACATTCTAATTCCTCGGATGTTTTTACAGTTATTCAGAGCAATGGTTTATTTTCCCTCTTTACTATGTTGTAGTTTTTGTGGTTTGCAAAACTACTGGCGTGTGTGTGTGGAGACAATCCTGGCACAATCAAAGAAATTTCGTGCTCGAGAATTCCAGTCCTAGTCATTTTATGAATCCAAATTGGTTAAGGTTTCTATTCACATTCATGGGAGTTAATTATTGTTCCAACACATATTACATATTCCAACAGCTGGAAACTGGAACAAAGGGATCTCATCGCAGACATGACAGTGGACATTCTATTTATGTTTTGTATGTTTTTGACTACCCCATTCATAGATCTTTTGCTTGCTCATTCGCGTGCGTGGGGACACGGTAATAGATTTCTGCCATTTCTGTTACATATCTGTCAAACGGGACAGATTTATTTGATACAAATTCTATTACTTAATCAATAACAAACAAGCAAGCTGCGTATAGCACATTAATCATTAATCGCACAGCACGAAAAATTAGAATATTAGCATGATTTTATGGCTAAACGAAACGTTCAATGCAAAATAACAAAGGCAAGGACGCGAGGAACCAATAAAAGTCTGTCGCCCAGAAGAAAGGCTCACAAAATATAGGGGAACACAAGATTTGAAGATTCAAAGTGGGATATATGGAAAGGTGGTTGAAGTGGAGATAATTAAGATGTCATATAAGTGATGTGAACTCCAACTGCGATGAGAAAAATGGTGACGAGGCCAAAGATGATGATGGTGTGGATCAAGATAGAGAGACCACTCATTTGCATGCGGGCAAACGCCATCACTCGGCCGTTTCCTGAGAGCTGGAACAACAATCCTGGGGTCAACAGTACAAACAGAACCACAGCCATCACCACTGGCCCCCATCCTGCCATTCTGCTGCCGCCTTCCTCTAGCTATCAGCCTATTCTTGCTAATTCTCTCAAGTAATTCACGGGTGACGCATCTCCTGTTTACCCTGCAGCTGTCCTGTGGGGGTGAGATCCAGAGCCCAGGCTTCAACGGCAAGAGGACTATTTATAATTAAGCTGGGACAAGTACCGAATGTGAAGAACAAAGGAAAAGACCAAGAACGGAGAGAGATAGAGCATTGGATTCAACGGTATGTTTAAGTGGACACGGCATAGGATAATATTTCTGTGAGCCCGTGGGCATGCGCATATAGTATAGTCCCCTGTTTGAAGGCAACAGGAACGCATTATGCATAGGAAATTAAGGTCCTATCGGTCTGGTTTTGTGTATTGGACATCGGAGCAAGCAAACGACATTGCGTACCGGCTGCTTCGAAGATAGAAACATGTCGTCTAATAGACGTTGGATCATATGGGATTCCATAGCAACTTGTCTCAGTGGGGCCTAGTGAGATACATAGTCTATCTTTTAAGTTCAATTCAGATATTGAAAATAAAAGGATTAAAATTATTATCAATATTATTAAATTACGAGGATGTACATTTAAAAATAAAATTAAATGATTGAAATAAATGTTATATTAATATGAAATTATATATATATATCTGGACTCTCTTGTTATTATAGTTACACTTCAAATATTAAGATGTGAGATTAGGGACGGGATTCCGGGGATATGGCCGCTCCAAACGCTCCTGATTGTCTGGAGAACATTGGGTTAATTGTAAGACAGCTAATTACAGCTCATTCTCAAACGAGGACTGATTGATAAGCTGGAAGTCCAAGTTCCTAAATTTGCCTGAGGTCGTGCGTATGGGGAAGTCCTTTCCACAAAAGTGAAACTTCAACCCACTATATCTCGTCATAAAACCAAAAACGAGCATAAGCATTAGGCCAATCAGGAAACCTTAACGCCAGACCACATTAATTGAATGAGTCCCTCCTTCCCTCAGTGTCTATCAAACATAACGCAGGCAGAGCATCTTGTGGGATACTTGGTTGGGCGGATGCAAGAGGCCTACTCAGGGATGAACGTGGCCATGGATCAATTCAGGATTGTGGGCGGTCTTCGAAGCTTTGGATATAGCGTGGTAGCAGGACTTTCGCGCATCAATTCAGCAATGGACACCCAACAAGTCATTGAATGCCTTAAAAAATGGAAATGACTAGGACTTGACCATGGATCCTCACTGAGCAAATGCTGGGAGCTACATGACATAGACTGGGAGGTTTCCGTAATTCATATAGACCAAGAAGCTGACCAGTTTGTAGACCGATTAGCAAATCATACCCTCAATCTCGTACTTGGTTGCCGTCGTCACCCGCTGCCCCCTCAGAGTGTTATTATTCATTTGGAAGCATATTTTGTAGGGGCTAGTCAGCCTTGAAAAGTACCGATTTTCAGCCTTCATATCCATCTGTTGTACCCCAAAAGAAAGGCGCGCCCACATTCGAACGCGCGACTAGAGAACTTCTGCAATTGACAATGCTTCTTCTCTCCACCAGTGAGAACTGTGTCATAATCAATCATTAGTATAATCACCTTCACGATTATCTTACCTGGAGAGCAATCATTAAGAGAACATCACCTAGACCGGTCTCTCTTTTAGGTAGGCAACGATGCAACTGATAAGCCAAACTAGAAAGTGAGAGAGGAGGAAACTTCTCTCATAACGATCAAGATGACAATAGTTTGCTCAAGGAAAGAGTAACTAAAACTGGAGCTAACTGGAACTTTACACACGCACCTCCCCTTCCATTTCTCTCTCTTGTTTTTTTTTTTCCAAAAAACTGTTGCATTTAACAAAGGCTCTACGTGCATCAATCTCTAAAGCAAGCAAGCAAGCCTTCTTTCCATCTCGATAAATCAATACCCACCGTGTCCACATACCTTTCTTCCTTCCCTAAACACACTATCTTTTCTCACACCAAGTTTCGAATCGTTGCATCCTTAACCACCAAGTAAAAAGAACAGGCCCCATTCGTCCTCCCTACAAATGTGGATGCAAGTCCCCATTTTCTAAGTGCCAAATTTCTAGTACTTAAATCCCAATTGAGGAGAGAGACGGAGACAAAAACAGAGAGAGATGAGTGCTGATTGGGGACCTGTGGTTGTTGCAGTGGCTTTGTTCATCGTCCTGTCACCAGGGTTATTGTTCCAGCTTCCGTCAAGAACAAGGGTGGTAGAGTTTGGGAACATGAACACAAGTGGGACTGCCATTCTGGTTCATGCTATAATATATTTTTGCATAGTCACCATCTTGATCGTTGCAATTGGCGTTCATATACATGTCAACTGATTATTGGAAATTATAGTCAGCCAAAGCTACACCTTCTATTTCCCTTTTGTTCCCAACAAATGGGCTCCTTTCTTTTTCTTTGTTATTTCTTTCTTCTTTCTTCTTTTCCTATTATCGTTATGCAAACTGGGCTGGTTCACATCAACATGTTGCGGAACTATCCGAGAAAAAGCCTCGAGCATTTTCAGGAAGGTGATATAAATTTATGTGACTTCGATTCCTTGATTAAGAATATAGGACTCCCACGTGTAAGTCGGAACAAGGTTAATCTTTTAACTTCGAACTTTTGATAGCTAGCGATGCTTTTTATTCTTATTAATTGGTGCAAAAACTAAAATTCAACCTTCAAATTGCCGCCGACACCGCTGCACAACAGTAACCAGATTACTTGTTTTCTCTTGGTTATTAATTTCTTCAATTCAAGTATAGGATCTTGGAAACAAGACCCAATTCAAGATTCAGGTACATTTAAGCAATCAGGAAGGAGTTGCCATTGAACCTTGAATAAGTATCTAAATCAAGTGAGAAATAAAACAACGCATTAGTTGCGCGGTATAGAATAGGAGACCCAACCTCACAAGTCACACAACTGATCACAAATCCTGAGGAAGTATGTAAATAACAAAGCACTCAGTATATACGCAGAAGGCGGCATGAAGCTAGAGGTAGTTGTTCTTGTTCCCAAATATTTATTTTGAAAAAAGAAAAGAAGAGAAAGAAAAAACATCTGGGCTTTCATGGATTCGAATCAAATTAGCAGCTGATTCCGAATTTAAACAAGGTGCGAGATCAATTACAGCAGGAGACATGACGTCCGTTTCAAATTTATGTAATAGGATAGGCTAGAATAGAAATTAATTATAGAGACAAGTCAAGTCTAGTCAAAGCACAGACCTTGGATCGCAAAGGAGTGGAGTGGGGGTGGACAAACGCTTCACTTACAGGGTGAGTGTGACGGTGGGGATCAGCCGCTCAGCCAGTATAGATGTGGACATGAACAGCCAGGATGAGAATAGCATAGAGAGTGAAAAAGATGAGGGTGTGGACAGTTATGGCCTTGCCGTTGGTCTTCAAGGTGCCGAACTCCAGATTACGGTTGTTTCCCGGTATCTGGAACAAAAGCCCCGGCGTTAGCAGCACAAACAGCACCACCCCTATTAGCACCGGCCCCCAGTCCGCCATTCTTTCTTTCTTTTCCTTTTCTTTCAGTTTTTTCCAGGTGCTGGCAGCTGTAACACAAAAATACAAGGATAAAGGGTTTTTATTTATTTATTTATTGGGTTTTCCATTTTGTTTTCAATATTTAAAGAGTTGAGGCCGTATGCCTATGGGCCGTAGATGTGACCGACATGATAAACCTTTCTCCTTTCTTTTTTTGAATAGCAGCATTATGAGGATGGAAGTGACCGTCGGGGAACCATTTTGTATTTGTATTTGTATTTGTAACTGTGAAGCACAAGAGGACGAAGAGCCTGTTTGTGCGCATTGGCTCTCCCTTGTCACGTTGCAGCGAGGGTCGAGAAAGGGGGTCGGTGCACACGCATTTCTGGTCCCCATTAACTTCCCCACCCAATAGAAACATGCCATGTAAATTCCTCGTTTCACCCACATCTTGTAAAGTCAAATTTTCTGTGTGTATCTATTCGGTCTCAGCAACTCGCAACAGCAAGCGCGTCAATTTCCATGATTAGTAAGTTATTTACGGGGATTTACCCTTTCCAACGTCAATTGTTAAAAAGCAATATGTGTGCCCAAAGCTATTTTGCCAACCGACGTTTCAACGTCGAGTGCGAGTAAAAGTAAAAGTTCCATCCTCAGAAATTATAATGTCGGAATATATATCCTTTTACAGATGGAGTACGTACCTTTGACTAGTCAAGATTTTTTGTCTTTAATTTTCTTTTCGTGTAAATGTTGACTATTTGACTACTCAAGATTACTTTTTACATTATAGGTGTTCACGTTAGTTGGCATTGGCATCGAAACAACTCCACACAACACAACGAGTATATTCTAATGAGAGGAAGATGTTTGGTAATGAAGGGTAACTTCTAGTCAACAAGGATTTATTGAGGTCGGAGGTGGTTAAATGTTAAAGTCGGTATGCAAGTAACTAATGCTTGCCTCGTTAGCAAGCATACGGATATGCGCCCTTGGATTTGTGGGTTAAGCTGTTGCATGGACATTGGCTCTCACTACTTTCGTTCCAATTGTTTCATGCTTACAATTACAAGAGGCCTCACTGTTTAACAAGGGAGCTTTTGCGGACTATTACCGAACCGGACACACTACTGTTGTTACAATGGACGGTGACCACACCCCCAGTTCAGTTAGGAATTGTAATTAATTCACAATATTATTGCCGGTTGGGTTGGGCATTGGCATCTATCCCATGGAAAATGAACAAATGATGCCGTTCGCCCTCTGTACGACAAACCAGCAGGCGGTAGGCAGCAGCAGCACATTTTTTTAAAGGACATTCATTTATGCATGTAAATTGTAAAGTAGATAGTTAATTGTATAATTCATGCTCTAGCTTTTATGGGAATCCGATTCCCTCTCCCCTCCGGATTAAACGTTCTTTATCTTTTTCCCTTCATCTCTTTTTATTCCTCTTTAAAGACAAAGTGGCCTGGTGGACTGGCGAGGGAAGAGCATAGGACTGTTAAATTCCTCTCCGAAGGACTTCGGACTTTGGTGAAAGCATATATATGTACACGACTATAAGTAAGTAACAAAGCGAGTACGTACGTGCTATTGCCTTTGTTGAGACTCTGTTTGAAACAGCTCTCTTCTTTTCTTTCGGTTTGAGGGAGGGTTGGGGAGGGGAGAAGGGGCGAATGAGCGACTGGGCCGCTCCTCTGACAGCGACTGGTTGTTTGCAGTTCTGTCACCGGGATTGTTCTTTCAAATTCCATGCAAGCAGCGACCCATAAATTTCATGAACATGAAGGCCAGCTTGCCCTTCATGTTTGTCCAGCTGATTATCTGCGGTTTGCTCTTCATTTTGTTTCTCTGTATACTTCATGTCCACCTCTATGTTTAGCATATCAGTTGGGATTAGAAAGGAAGTCTCCTTGCACGGCCTTTTTATCAGCTTAATTTATATGTTAAATACTGATTATTCTCTGATCTGTCGTTAGACAACTTTTTCTCATTAGCTGTTACTGTTGCTGGCACTGCGTATATATGTATATTGAACCTTAATCTTTTCTAGAAGATGCAGAACTCCTGTTAATCAATTTTAAATTGGGATGATAATGAGAAATTTTATATTCGTTGAAGTCAAGCTTAAAAAGGAATATGACAGAAGATACAAATTATGTCAAAAAGAATGAAATTACACAAAATTTAAAAAAAAAAAAATCAAAAACAAAAACAAAAGAAATAGTGTAGGAGATAACCAATTAAAATTGGGATTAGAGAGTCTTTGTTTTTGCTTGTTTAGGGGTGCTGTTACCGTTCAGTTTAGAACTGTCAGTAAGTCTAGTTGTTGTTGTGTTCGCCTAAACATATATAGTCTCTTGAATTTAATAGGTATTGTTCCCTGTAATTATTTTTGGTAGGATGAACTACGAAAAACAGTACCAAGAACCACGTTAATCAACTCATCTTTTTGATATTTATGGAACAAATTAACGGCTTGTAATTAAAGAAATCCTCTGAAAGACAATTGGTGCCACAGAGGTTACTCGAATGACCAGAGGCTCGACCGTTTTACAATTGATTATGGAGAAATCAACTGGATTCAATCTTAGGAAATCGAATGTTTTGCCGCAGCGCTCTGCTGCCTAGTACTCCTATTCCCCCCTTTGTCTTCCTAGTTCCTACTCGGTAGCCTGGCCTGGTCCAAGTCCACGACGCATCTGCTAAGCAACATATATATGCAATCACAAGTCCTTCCACCCTAATCTCACTCAATCCATTGATCTTCGATCTGCATTCTAAATTCTAAGGCAGCGACGATTGGATGCGCTGCTCCGGCCTGACGTTTCTACAGTTAGTGACCACACCTTTTTTTTTTTTACCCTTTTTTTTCGATAAATTTGGTATCCACGTTCCATTGAAAGTTAAAGCTAGTTTATAGGTATCTTTAACTAGCGCTTTCTTGTGTGTGCGTTTGTGCGGCGGGCTATGCATACAGTAACAGCAAATGATTTCAATTCGATAACTGTGATCAAAACAAACAATTAAGCAGACGGTAGCAATGAATTCTACAAACAAAGTACCCTGATTTTTTTTTTTTTTTTTTTAAAAAGAAGGAAAGAAAAAAAGAAAAAGAGAAGATCAAGAAGTGCGGTATCTTAAAAAAAAAAAAGAAAAAGAAAAAGAAAAGACTAAACAAGATGAAATGGAAGAAGGTTAATTCAGACGGCATAGAATTGTGAAAGTCATCCATATATGCCACCTTTACACATTAGTCTCATATGAAATCATAACATACCATAGATATTGGTTGGTTATGAACCAATATACATGTGGACGCCAACCGCTAACAAGAAGATGCACATGAGAGCGAAGTAGAGGATGGAGTGAACCAGAATGGACAGTCCACTAGTCTGAAAGTTGCCAAACTCAATGAAGCGGTGACGACCCGGCAATTGAATCAGCAGTCCCGGTGTCAACAGTATAAATAACACCACTGCCACAAACACCGGTCCCCAATCTGCCATCGTCAAATTAATTTCCTTGGCGCCTAGCGTCTCGCTCCCTCTCAACTCAACTCGCTCGCCCCTTCCCCTGTTGCTGGTAATCGCTCTCCGAATCCAATATATATTAGATTGTTTTCAAAGGTTGTTGCTTTACTAACAACTAGGTGAGAAATGAGAAGCAGAAGAAGAGAGGACAAGGAAGGAAGGATTGGTGACTAGGAAATCAAAAAGAGCAAAGGTTAGACTTGGAGTGTCAAGCTAGCTATTCGGATTCACATTTCAATTCAATAATAAAAATTTCCACTTAATGATGTCACGTGCATTCCCCCCGCACTGCGTAAAAAGGAAACTTCCGCGTAAATACCCACCTTGGTTAAAGCCAAGACTCTCGGTCTCAGGACTCCACCCCCGGATGAAATTGAGAATTGACTATTGAGACAGTAAGGGCAAAATCATTTTTCTCGCCAGAAAAAAACAGAGAAAAAAAGGAAAAAAAAGAAAAGAAAAGAAAAGAAAGCATCTTGGAATGCTTACGACATGGAATCGCGGGAGGAGCTTGCTTTTGATCGATAGGACAATAGGGATATGGGAGGAATCCTCCAAGATGACGCCAATGCCAAACCTGCACAGCACAGCACTACCGCTCCTGACTCAACTCGAAGCAATCCAATGCCAGATCACGTGTTGCCGACGTTGTCCCCACTCGTCACGTGAACAAAATGACTCTGACGTCCGCTTGGTTTGGAATTTGGTTGCTTCAACTCGAAGCAAATGAAATGATCCAGGCTTCTACCCTCACTTTATGTATCAGCAAAAATTCTCCCTTCGCAGCCTAGAATACCCTATTAACGCATCAAACTCAAATCCCACCTATTCAAAATGTGCAATGCAGAAGATAACCGTAGTATTGACATCAATCATTAATTTAATTCGGGAAAAATATGTAGATAGTATACATATAATAAACCCCACCAATCTCAATAACGCTGATTCTAATACCTTTCTTATATAAGCGAAATTTTGCCCACTCAAATTTAGAAGCGCAAATTACCAAAACGTTTGGTGATCTCACCTTCAACCGGTAATTTCTCCCAAGCTTTCGTCGCATGTTTTTCGTCATATTATTTTTATACAATTTCTACCTTCTTTCCTTGTCAGTTTTCTCGCAAGGACACGGGTAAAAAGGCATATTAACTGTTGGGGAGGAGTTTCGAGTTATAATTCTAAAAATTATAACAAAAATAAGAAAAAAATAATTAAAAATAAGAAATAATAAATTTTATATGATTGGATCAATATAATTTATATTTATGGGTAAAAGTATAAGTAAATATTATTAAAATAAAAAATATAAAAAAGACTTAAAAATTTAGTTAATAAAATCTAAATATTAAGATTATAGGTTTATGGAAATAAAGTTTTAAATATCTTAATTTTTCCCTATTCTCTTTTATCATAACATTTATAAGGAATAAAAATAATCAATTATACTCTTATTTCCAGCGTGAGATTTTGACATTCACCCTCAAAAGTCTTGATGTGGGACTTAAGACAAAAACTAACAAATTTCTACTTTAACTCAAGTCTCACATGTAACCATAACAACAATTCTTTATTTTATTCATAAACTTCAAAATCATCATAGCATATTAATCAAATCCAAACATTACTTGAATTTAATAACTGATTGATGTTTTATAAATATATTCGTAAGATTATTTGTGATACTGATTTTTTGAATTGAAACCTTTTTCTCAGCAATTATCTCTATAGAAATTGTAATAGTACCAACAACTATAATTCCCCGTAAAATATTCAAATTTTCATATATGTAAACTTTTATGATAATAAGAGTATCTTTATTGGAACTCTACCATCATCGGTGTACCTGTAACAAAGAGTCTTAGTGTTTCTAAAGAGATGAGATTCTTCTTTAATTCTAGAACATGTCTAACCGTATAAATGTTCTCACGGTAGCATCATGAGCAATTTTGCAAGTTACATCATTATCCATAATGACAACTCCACATTTTACAGATTTATAAGTAGAAAACCAATTCATATGGAGACACATATGGTATGTACAATTAGAATTTAAAATCTATTTATGAGCAAACCTTAATTTATCATTAGTAAAAAAAATAATTTTATCACTCTCATCTTCTGTAATACTAGTTTGAACTGACTTATTACTTTTGTGCTTCCCCTTATCCTTGACTTTCATTTTCAAACAATCAGCTTTGATGTGCTATTCCTTTTATAATAATTATACACCAAATTTTTATATTTGGATTTAGATCTACTGGATCTCTGCATCTCTTATCTGATTTACCTTGAACCACTAATTTGTTAATTTAACCACTACTACTATTCTCCTCAATTATATACTTGTTGATCTATTCTTTCAATTTCAAAATAAATTTAATTTTTTTATAAAAAATAATTTATTTATCATAAAATATTGTTTTTCTGAAATACTTCAATGAATAAGGAAGAGAATACAATAATAATAGGGTTTGATCTCATTCTCAATATAAATATTTATATTACTCAAATCCAAAAATAAAAATCAAATTTATCCAAATGTGACATTATAAATGATTCTTCAAGTATGCCAAGTATATACAAACTTTGTTTTAAATAAAACATATTTTTCATTATTTTCTTCGTATATAAAAATTTTAATTTCTCTCATAAATTTTTAGCAGTAACCTTAGTAATGACTTCTCTTAAAATCTCATCAGAAAGATTTAAAATGATACATGATCTGACCTTTTTGTCAAGACCAGTAAACTCCTTATCTGACATCTTTTGTTTTTTCTACCTCCCTAACAGGGCTATGTCAATGTCATCTTGAACCAGTATCACCTTCATTTTCAGCTACCACATTCCGAAATTGACACTCTGGTTGAACTTTTTAGAATAATACTTAATTATTATCATATTGACTATTTTTCTAATAAATCAAATCAAACTAAAACTCTGATAATAGGTTTCGAGTTATAACCCTTAAAAATAATAATAAAAATAAAAAAAAAACTAAAAATAAGAGAATAATTAGTTATTATCATATTAGCTATTTTCTTGATAAATTAAATCAAATTAAGATTCTGATACCAGTTTGTTGACTCTTAAAGATAATAATAAAAATAAAAAAAATAATTAAGAATAACAAATAATAAATTTTATTTGATGTAATTTAGTTGATATGACTTATATTTTATATGTAAAAGATGAAATAAATATTAATAAAATAAAAAGTATAAAAAAATTTTAAAAATTTAATTAATAAAATTTAAATATTAAAATTATAAATTTATAAAAAATAAAATTTTAACTTTTTTAATTTTTTTTAATGATAATTTATTATATAATTTGTTAAATATAAGGAATAAAAGTAATTAATTATATTTTTATTTGCGACGTGAGAGCTTGACATTCACTCCCAAAAGTCCCACCGTGGGATTTGAGCCAAAAACTAACATTAACGGCGGCAATCGGAGCTGGAATTCGATCAAGATTTCCATGAATCACGGCGATTGAGACAATATGTCCTAGATTTCTAGGAAAAGTCGTGGGATTCTCTTAGGGCCCAACGCGCAATTCCTCTTCCCCCTCCTGTTGGGCCCCCATGTTGAAAAAAAGGACCATTTTGCTTCCCATGGTCGAGTAGACCGACTTCAAAATTCAAATCTGTTGGGCTTCGATTCGGACCCTGTCGTCTCCTGGAACATGGAAATTATAACGTGCTTATTGTTATTATTTTCATGCTTTTATTTTTCTCTTAACATCTTTTTTATTGTATTCCATTATAGAATGAAATTTCATTTACACCCCCCCCCCCAAAAAAAAAAAGAAAATCCCTTTTAGAATTGAAGAGCACACACTTTGTTAATTGTTCATGTTAATTACGGTGCAAACAATCTTTTAGCATCCAAATTAGGCTATTAGCCTCTCATATTTAACTCACACTTAAGATTGATGTTTCCTAGGCGGTACAATCCCCCAGTTCAATTCGACTCTTGACTACCTAACGATGCAAAATGAAAAGCAATCCATTAGATTGCTAAGCTTTTATATCATTGGCGTTGCTTTTACAACAGAATAACGTACACCATTAATTTTCCAACGCTACTTTTACAATTCTTCGGGTCCAAAAAACAGCTCAGCAATTGCGACCGTTCTCTTTACTTATACTTTGTGTCGATCCACGTTCAATTTAGCTTTCATCCTTCGCATATAACATATAAACAAAAAACTTGTAGCAGATGTGACGGACGGCAGACAAAAGATACGAGCAGAGAACATATAGGAGATGAGTTAAATTGTAGTTAAATATTTTTAATAAAATGTAAAACGTGGGACATTTTTATTTGAATTGATGATATATGCTTATTTCTTTGAATATTCGCTTTTGCTCAGTCTAGTGTCCTAGCAGTACTTTTATTTTGTATAAATTATTTGATTAAACAAATCCCGTTGCTCCTCAAATATTTAAGATATATTGCGGAAAATTTTGTTGGCCCAAAACGAAATACGCGTATATACTCTTTATATATGCACAGTTACACATATGAGTTGACCGTACGATTAATCTGAAAAATCTATCCTGTGTCTAGTGTTGCACGGTTCCTGTATAGATAGACATATAGCCCCCATCTCGCTGGAAACAAAACGTTTGTGACGGGGCTCCATCGCAATTATAAAAGCAAAAGGCCTCATTTTGGACAAGAAGAAGATGAAGAAGGTTATTAAAGTCTTATCTTGGGAAAAGAGTGTTGGACGATGTCGATTCGACCGTTCACTTCCTAGAAGGAGGACTACATTTCCAAATACATTAATTTTATGCAAAGGAATCGTGTGGATTAACTACCGCCACCAAATATGCTCTGACGTTTCACGAGTGTCCCGGTCCCAGACAGCTGGTTGCGTCTTCAAGTTCCAGGTCGTGCAACATCAATTACGTATCGACAGAAACCATAATGAAGAAAAAGAACCCACGATTAAGAAACTTGAAGATTCAAAGCGTTGTCCAGAAATCGAAGGACATAAGATGAAGATGAAGTCAAATTGATACTTGCTATGCAAAACTTGAGAGCAAGGCTTGAAGGTGGATCTTGGAAGAACAAGTACATTGTGCTTGCGCAGACCCTGTTGGTTATTTTTGCAGAAGATTCAAGTGCAAGATGTGCTTTTTTGGTTTTTTAATCTTATGTCCCAAACAAATAAAAACACACCCACACACACACACACACACAATGAAGTGAGAGAGAGAGAGAGAGAGAGAGAGAGAGAGGTGTTTCAACCTTATCCTCATAGGTGGATATGCTCCGATTAAATTGAACGAGCCAAAAGAAAATAAGATGACGGAAGGAACAGCAAAAACAAGTCTTAGCGACATACATCGCGAGACCAAAATAGGTTAATATGCTTGCAGTCGCCCCTTTAAAAAAAAAAAAAAAAAGAGTTTTTTATTTTTTTTACTGTGGCTCGAAGGGAAATAGTATGTTCAAGGCGTTTTTTGGTTCCCTTAACGAGACCAAAAATAAAGAGGGATGAGCTTTTTTTTTTTTTAAGTATTTGCTACAATTATTTAGTTTTTTAATACAATAAATCTATTATGTTAAAAATATATATATATATATATATATATATATATATATATATATATATATTTATATATTTCAATTAAATTTCACTTAAAATTTTTATTTTGACCATATGTAATATTAAGTTAATTTAATTTTTTAAAAAATAAAATTTGGAAATATTGGTGTAATGTATATGTTTGTATACATATATATATATATGAGAAAAAAAAACCTCCTACCGTTACGAGCGGAGAGGAGATGGAGACGGGGGAGAAGAAGAGTCAGCTCAATCAAACAGGGGATAGCGAAAGCACAACAAAATTGACCCATTTGATTTGATGCAGTGAGCCAAAGTAGACCACACATTTATCACATTTGTCTGGCAGTCTTTAATAGGGAGTGAACAGGAACAGGGGCCGACAAATATAGGTTCAGTGTAGATTGCAATGCACTGTGCAAGTAAAAAGATGACAACCTTTCTTTCTCAGGGGGAGGGCATCCAATGGAGGACATCCTCTTTGATTTTGTTCAATCTCTTGAAGTGTATGGATCCTCTGCCACATCACAGCAGCATAGTTATAATTTGATGCTTTTAAGTGGAATTCATTGAAAAAGCTGGCATCATCAAATGTTACATAATTCAAAGGGACAAAGAATTAATAATCACTGATTGAGGGAACAGTCCCCTTTGTGGATTGTTATTTTTTGGTCTAATTATGACAACGATCCATTCAAATTTTAGCACTTGGATTTTTTAATGTCAATTGGCACAGGGCATCCCAGTCCTAATCCTAATCCTCTGTAGCTAGGCTAGGCCACCGCCCCGTCGTCCCCCCCCCCCGCTAATTTGCTATCAAATAATCATCAAAGTTCAGAATGCTGCCCCCAAAATGTCTCCAAACTCGAATGTAATCGTGACCTCGTGTCGACTCGTATGGAATATAATTTTCTCACATTTTTGGGGAACATGCCATCCCTGATCGTTGAACCGAACATTGCGACAGGTGTTCCCACCATCCTCATTCCCCAGCCCCCACACCCCCACCCACCCCACCGGCCAACAAAAAAATAAAATAAAATAAAATAAATAAATTGCTCTTCTTTTGCATGTAAATGCCTACCACTACTACAAACAGCAACCGTACATACAACTGGGCTCCCCTTGAATTGCTTTGCTTATTCAATTTTTCTCTATTCACTGGCGGCGTTCGTTCACCCCACCGCATCCCGAGCAACAACAGAGTAAAGAAAGAAAGAGAGGAACACATGCAGTCATTTCCAGGAGGGACCCCCCCGGGGGAAAACCACCGATTGTCTGGTGGCCTTGTCCTTTATTTTTGTTTTTATTTATTTACAATTATTTTTATTTTTATTTTTCTTTGAGGGGCTGGGGTGAGGTGGAGTGGAGTGGGTGGTGGTGGTGGTCATGGGGAGGTTTCGAGAGAGGCTTGCCGCGTTTGTCAATAACAGATGGCTGGTGTTTGTAGCTGCAATGTGGATGCAGTCATGTGCAGGGATTGGATACTTGTTTGGGAGCATCTCACCCGTCATAAAGACCTCCTTAAATTACAATCAGAAGCAGCTCGCCAGGTTGGGCGTGGCCAAGGATCTTGGTGATAGTGTTGGCTTCCTTGCTGGCACCCTGTGTGAAATCCTGCCTTTGTGGGGCGCTTTGCTCGTTGGTGCTCTCCAGAATCTTATTGGCTATGGCTGGGTTTGGCTTGTCGTCACCGGTCGAGCTCCAGTTCTGCCATTGTGGGCTGTGAGTAACACACCCGCCCCCATTCATCTCTTCTTTCTTCTCCCGGTTTGATAATCTCGTTGGGATTCGATAATTGTTTGATCTGGTTTGCTTCCTTAATCATCTTATTTTGATGGGTAATGAATCATCATTTTTCATTCAATTTCCTCGTTCCTGCGTTCATTTAACCGTCGTTTGTGGAGAAGATCCTGTTCCTCGCCTACGGTGATGGTGATAGGCTAACACGTACTCTTTTCTGTACCTTTAGTCTATCTTCATTTCTTCCAATTGTTGTTGGTTTCACTGACAGGTTTATCCAACAGAGGCCTGGGGTGTTTAAATGAAGCGTGATCATTTGTATCCATTCTATTTTGTCATTCTTTCTGTTTCGTGCGTGAGAATGACCGAATTGCTGTGGTTCATTTCCTGCACTGAAATAAGAGACCCGCTGATTCGCATTTCTCCCTCTCCTATTCCATATTATTTGTTTTGATTTTCCAAATAATCCTATCCTAATGGAGTGCACGTAATAAGTTTTGCTTTCAAGTATGTTCCCATGATTAGACCATGGCATTTTTCTCCCGCCTGATATTGATGGATTTCAGTGTGGAATCTGATTTGTCCTTTTATATCGACATTTCCTCCTTCTCCGGTTTACTTGTATTCCAGCATTTCCTCCTCCTCCGGTTTACATGTCTTCCAGCCTATTTTTCACGTTTTCAGCTTCTGTGTGCGACTTCTGATTATCTGCCTTTAATGATGCCTTAATTGCTTAGTTGGCACCACCATGACCTGCTTTGATATTTCTTAGATGTCCCAAAATGCAGCGGATATGTTTCAATCTAATAATTGATAACAGAACTTAATCAATTAAAATCCCTTTCACTCGATGTTAATCACTATTATCCCTACTTTTTAATTTACTAAATTTTCCCTTGAGAACATATACTTAAAACCCTTCCGCAAAAACAAAGCCACATAATTCTTGAAATTTTTTTGGAGAAATATATGTTCTTATAATTGTCAGAAGAACTTGACGATGTTAATCTAGAGAAACTCAAGTGCCATAATTTAACTAAGTTTGTAATATGTGTCGTGACAAATGGAGCTTTGCATTGAACAGATGATCTATCTAGTTTGCTTTGAAGGTTTGTGCATCGTGTGTCAAAAGTCGAGAGGGAAATATGGTATTTTAGATACTTGAAACCAGTGTGATATGATTTTTGCTGCCCCATCACTCCCGGCTATTTGTGTTCACCATTGGAACTTATGTCTGATCGGATGTTTATCTTGTTCTATGCTTTCCGCTCTAGTTAAAGAGATCTTGAGCACTTGTCAATCATGTATTTCTCTTTTTTACAAAAAAAAAAATTGAGTAAATTTGTTAACCCATATCAATTTGCAGATGTGTCTTCTTATCTTTATAGGGAACAATGGTGAAACCTACTTTAACACGGCTGCTCTGGTGGCTTGTGTGCAAAACTTTCCAAAAAGCCGCGGTCCCGTGGTGGGAATTCTGAAGGGATTTGCTGGTTTAAGCGGTGCAATTATGACACAAATATATGCAATGATGAATTTCCCAGACCATGCATCTCTCATATTCATGGTAGCAGTTGGGCCAACTATGGTGATCATTGCTTTAATGTTCCTTGTCAGACCAGTTGGCGGTCACAGACAAGTCTGTCCATCAGATGGCACAAGTTTTACATTTGTATATAGTGTATGCCTTCTATTGGCGGCTTATTTGATGGGTGTCATGCTTCTTGAAGATCTGGTCAAATTGAGCCAGACTCTGATCACTGTTTTCACTGTGATTTTGTTTGTCCTCCTTTTCATTCCCATCATTATTCCTGTGTACTTGAGCTTTTGCTTGGAACCAAGAGATCCAGCAGCAGAGATTCTTCTTCCTGATCCACATAGGCAAGAAGCTAGCAGGTATGAGCACGTTCCCCATGAGGTAATACTGAGTGAGGTGGAAGATGAGAAGCCCAGTGAAGTCGATTTGCTTCCATCATCAGAGAGGCAGAAAAGAATTGCAAAGTTGCAAACAAGATTATTCCAAGCAGCTGCAGAAGGAGCAGTAAGGGTGAAGAGGAGGAGAGGTCCACGTAGAGGTGAAGATTTCACCTTGATGCAGGCATTGATTAAGGCAGACTTTTGGCTTATTTTCTTCTCTCTATTACTGGGCTCTGGATCTGGGTTAACAGTGATTGATAATCTGGGTCAGATGAGTCAGTCCTTAGGATATGATAATGCACATGTATTTGTGTCCATGATAAGCATTTGGAACTTCCTTGGCCGTATTGGTGGGGGTTATTTTTCTGAGGTTATTGTAAGGTAAGAATTGATCCAACTTCTCATAGGTTCTCTGTTTCCATGTTGATTTTGACTTTGCCTTGTTCTTCTAGCTAATCTATCTGTTTTTTTTTTTTTTTCTTCAGAAACTATGCTTATCCAAGGCCAGTAGCAATGGCTGTCGCCCAACTTGTTATGGCAATTGGCCATGTCTTCTTTGCTTATGGGTGGCCTGGCACAATGTACATTGGTACCCTGCTGATTGGGCTAGGCTATGGGGCTCATTGGGCAATCGTGCCAGCTGCTTCCTCTGAGTTATTCGGCTTGAAGAAGTTTGCGGCTCTGTACAATTTCCTCACTCTGGCAAACCCTGCTGGTTCACTTGTTCTCTCTGGTCTAATTGCAAGCACCCTTTATGATCGAGAAGCAGAAAGACAAGCTCGCGGACGTCGTCATCTTGAGCAGAACTTCGGATCATCCCTTACGGGCTTTTTGGGGAATGATGAAAAACTGAAGTGTGAAGGTGCTATATGTTTCTTTCTTACTTCCATGATCATGTCAGGACTTTGCATTATTGCAGTTGTCTTAAGCATGATTCTTGTTTATCGGACAAGGATTGTCTATGCACATCTCTACGGAAAATCTGGTACTTGACTATTGGAGAAGAGCTGATCACGAGAATTTTCTTGACTAAAATATTTCAATCCATTATAGGGTTGTGTTGTTATACTCAGCTACATTTTGTGGGGTCTCTGCATATTTGAGATAAAACATACTATTGGAAAGATGGTGGAGAAAAACATGATTAAGGGATATCCTATTGTGAAACCTTTTTGTTTCTTTCTTTTTTCTTTGGCAGTTGTTTTTGAACTTGCTTTTTTGTGGTTTTAAGAGATAAAGCCTGAAGTATTCTACTGTTATAGATTATTCTCTGCTGTACTTGTGCCAATAGAACTGATTCTTCCCAAAGGCCATTATCCATTCTTTTAGGGTGCTGGTGTACTATCGCTTGCAAATTGAATCATCCGACATTGTCATTCAGAGCACTTGAGATCCCATATGGTGACAACTTTTTAAAATCAGAATGAGTGTCATTTGGATTTTAGTTGGAATGACAGGAATAGCATTCCTATATTGCTGAAGAAGAACAAGCAGAAGAAAAGAAAAACAGACAAAAAAAAAAAAAAAGGCATTTATACCTGTTATGTGCATGCATGGTGCTGGCCTACGAAAATCTCAACGAACAGAACTTAATTTATTGATTATAACATGGTGGACATTAGCAGACTTATTGTTCAAATTGATGCTCTACAATTTTCCATTTCATTTTTACTCAGATGCTGTAGAAATGCCCAAGACTGCACTAGTTGTCTGTTGCCATACATTATCATTGTTTATTTTCACACCAGTATTTGGAAAGAGTGTTGGGGAATGAAAGAAAGTGGGCTTAAATTCTCACGAATTGATGTCTGAGCAGTCTCTCCTTATCCTTCCTTGACCACCTGTCTTAACTCCGACCCTCCCAAGCTTAACCATAGCACTGCCAAAAGCGGTATTAAAATCTCCTGGGTTTTTGGCGAATTTTTCAACTGTTTGTTGAGATGCTGAAGCAGTGAAAAGGACCTGATCGGATGTGAACAACCCCTTGCCGGCGACAAGATTCTGGTAGTAAACATTGTCAAAGACTCGTGGGGTAACAGGGTCCGTGTTAATGGCTATGCTTGGATCTACGTTCCGAGGACAGGCTTGGATCAACTGCTTGGCATAATCCGAATTCAGAGAAGGGTCAACGGCGGATGACGGGGAGAATGAGTAGAGGCGATTTGCGAAGCGATTGCAGTGGGAAAAGCCTACGGTGTGGGCTCCTGATAGTGCAATCATGTCAAGTTGGGTAAGGTTGTTTTTGGCAAACATGGTGTTGAGTTGCGACAGAGTGAAGTTAGGTTCCGGCAAATTTCCAGGCACACGCGATGCAAGAGAAACCAAACCATCACGGCGCCCCAATTCTACTGCAAATGAACCACCTCCAGCCTGATTTTTTTTTTTTTTTTTGGATCACATGATACGTAGCCAATGTTAGTCGCAGTTTTTTTTTTTTATCCTCTTTGCAGTCTAAATTAATAAGAAATTAAGAACTCGAAAGCTTATCAGTTATTATAGACGCACGCGCGCGCACACGGATATAGCTTAATTTACCAGAACTACAACGTCCCTGGCAGCAATGGCAATAATGTCTGCGCAGGAAACTACGCCCGGGCATACTGCTTCCACTGCCTGCTTTGCCTTCACAATGGTGTCAAACCCATCTCCAGCAAGAGATAGATTATCCTGAGCATCTCTCTCAGCGTCTCCATTTGGTGACGAAACCATGACGGAGGCATCGCAACCCTGCTCAATAAACAGATAGCAAATAGTATGTATTGGGACAATTAAGAGCAGATTGTGATTTGTAATTTAATAAGTGGGAGCAAATGAAATGAAACTGGTGCAAATTTTGTTATAGAAACCAAGCAATTGAGCTTTTCCAAGAAATTAAGGTTAGCTTTTCAGAAAAATTCGAACTTCAGGACACTCTTTTCCGAAAAGCAAGACTGTAAGAGTATGCCTCTGCCACAAAAGTTAGACCAAGATTTTTGGAACGTTTCGAGTTTTTACAACGAGGACATCTCTCTTATGCTTGTAGCTATCTCTATTCACGACGGTTAAAAGGAAAAAAAAAAAAAAAAGTCTATTTTCTGCATAATAATTATATTTTCTCCAGCCCCACCTCGAAGATAGTATTAATTAGAGTTAAACTTTGCCTGATGATATTAAAAAATAAAAAAAGAAAAAGAAAAAGGGAAATTGGCTTGTCATATATAAAATTAAGCAGCTAATTAAAGTACTTCTATCTCGCAAATCCGGGTTGGCTCTACCATTTGCTTATGAAATTTTTGTGTAAAATAATCTATTAGACTCCCAAATTGCAATTTTAAGTTTCAGGGCAGCCAACTACTTGCGGGTTGCATGCTAACTGCTGGGCACCAAGACCATCAGCGACTGGCATGGCATGGATGATTGCGATATATGCAGAGGTGAACACAGGGGGCCATAGAAGAGAGATTTTTTATTTTTTATTTTTTGGTATTAAAGGAATTTGACGACCCCTCTCTAGAGAGGGGCCTATGGCCCCAAACTTTTCCTAAAAGGAAAAAAGAGAGAGAGAGAGAGAGAGAGGGGGGGATCATTGTTATAATTTTAATCATGGATACACAATTAATGATTATATATAGATACATATATGTATGTATGTCAAGGCAGGAAGAGCTTACCATAACAAAGCAGTCATGAAAAAAAAGGCGGAGTGTAGCTGGGATTGTAGTGAAAGTCTGAGTGAACTTTGTAAGAACGGCCTGCCTCACCAAGGCTTCCACGTTTGGACAAGTTGAGCTATAGAAGTTCTGCATCAGTTGTCCTTCTGTTCCCCTCCCCACCATGAGCAGCACCATCGAAACCACCCCCACCACCAACGCTCCTCTCATCGATACTTCCATTAATTTCCCTTTGCCCTCTAAATATTACTCCTCGCAGTCTCTTTCTCTCCCTCCAAGATGATCTTCTTCTTTTTTTTTTTTCTTTTCTTCTTTTTTTTTTTTTTTTTTTTTCCATTTAGCCGCGCACACACGGATATATATATATATATATATATATACATACGGTAGTTTTTACCGAGGGACTGAGTCACCGAGGTCTACGAGCGAGACAATTCCACCATGGCGCTTGAAAATCCATGCATATACTGTAGTACAATGGTTGTTATGGTTTTATTTGTTTGTTTGTCCAGGTCAAAATGCCTGAAAGGAATAGGTCATCTAACGCGGCTGTATTTCAACTACTTCCCGAATCGCCGACAATGGTCACCTGCAAATTTTACATTTTTCCAGTTAAAATATAATTTTAAGAACTTGTGATATTGTGTTCTTATTTATATTGATTTTCAATGGTACAATGATTTGCAAATTTCAACACAAACTTGTGATCATCGTAATCAATCACCAGTTTGTCAAATATATACAACACCACTCGTGAGTAATTATGTACTTTTGTTCGAGGAATAAGATGATTAGCATTAATGTGAAAGTTCATCATCATCTTCTCAATCAATGGATTATTTCTCGGGATTAAACGAGTGGGGATCATATTTCAAGATGGGGTAAGCCAATACGGAACGTACCTGCCTTTGCCTGTGCGTGGGTGGCGACAAAGACACAATAACAAATCCGATTCCCGTCTCAGTAGTAGCCCCCCGTTGTTGACCATTAATTAATTTATATATCAACTTTAACTGCAGATACGCGCAGACTGTGAAAAAGTTAAAAAAATTGACCTCTCTTCGTGGGGGCAAAATGGGAGGAAAAATAAAGGGGCAATGACTGCCGAATTTCCTGGGGCCAAAATCGCATAGATCCCCTGCTCAAAAAGTCTAATTAATTAATTAATTAAAATTTCAAAAAAGCAAATTATTATTATTATTATTATATCTCGTATTACCGGCCTAAGAAGTTTAAACAAAGACAGATGCCGGCCGCTAAGAAACCAATATTGTTGCATTTAATTATGTAAGTGGAATTTCTTTCTTTTAATATCCAACGGAACAGATAGAAGCTCGGCTCGACAGACGGTGAGATGTCATATCAATACTTTGTCAAAACTATCAAATTATTACGGCACATCAATTAAACACATTGCTGATGCTTTTGATTTAATTCTTTCAATGTTTGTTACCGACAAGGCACTGTTGACGTTGACCATTAGAAAAGGGCAAAACCCAAAAAAATAAAATAAAATAAGCCCCCCCGGCCACCTCCACCCACTTCTTCATTTAAAATAAAAATAAAAATAGAGACTTCTTACTTTGAGGATAGAGTATGTTTTATGGATGATGTTGTTTGAAAGAACTAGGAGAAATTAAAACTTTCACAAAGAAGCCCAAAAAGGCCCGCTTCATTGGACTGGGCTGGACCCATAGTGACCTGAGGCCGGAGGAATGGCTTAAAGTTAAACCAGAACCCCGAAAGCCAACTCCATTACAACGCTCTGCTACATACATATATATATAATTGCCAGTCAAAGAGAAAGAAAGAGAGAGAAGAAGTTTCTTCGTTACGAGTCAAGTCAATTGGGCTTGGCTGGGATGGTCCGGGTAACCCGCGACATGTTTACTGCGCACTCTTTTTCATTTTGGAAGATTTTATTCGGTAGAAGATTATCGAATGCAGCTACTGCTGCTGCTGCCGCTGCTGCTAGTCTTGGGTTTCATTCAAACTCCCTCTTGGTAATGCAGAAAGGTGAAAATGATTCTAATTCTGAGCCTGTGCTTAGCATCATTTAGGTTGTTCAGGGAACAAAGTCTTCTTTGAGGACACTCCACTCCTCCAAGAATGGATCCACCGTTTTTCTCTTTATATATCATGTATGCCGTTGTATCCTCCAAGCCCCACCGCTATGCAACAGCTTTGGTTTTGCGCATTACCCTGTTTTCCTAGCATTTAACCTTTTCTATTTATTGACTATCTTTCTCTGCTTCAGTTCCATCCCGTAGAAAATGCGGGGCTTCAAAAGGACCATACAATCTTCTCCTTGATTGAGGGACTCGTAAAATTTGGGAAGTTCAGACCTGACAGGAAGAAGGTTGACTTGTTAAGCTTGTAATATTCTCCTTCGGAGGGCTATTTAATGCAAAGTGAACCGACAGACATATAAGATTGGCAGGTGATTGTTTACCCACGAGAGGTTCAGCATGAGAATCCCAATTGCTATCGGGCAAGGAAGAGAGAGTATTTCGGGTTGCAGCGAGAACATAGTGAGGCAAGAAAGGAAGGCAGTCTAGGTGAGCCACAACTAGTACTCGCTCCCAGTGTTTGATGCTACGGATGGCAACACAATTTGTTAATCCTGAGTCCTGGCGGATGGTTGTCTGTTTTAGGTGATTGTTCTTTTCGCGTTGTATGGCTGCAAAGACACGGTACGGTTCTTTGGCGGTTTCAATCCTCTCATTGCGCAGTAATGCTTGCAGCATGCCTTCTTAGAAGCGTGAGAAGTGAATGCATCAGATTCGAACGTCAAGCTCACATGTGTTTCGCACAGCGATCTCCTTTCGTCTTCACTGCATCCTTTAGAATGCATTCATCGTTGTTTCAAGTCCGCAAGCATTTGCATACATGCTGATTTTATTGAACCAGTGCCTGGCTTAAGTGGATAAGCCAAGCATGCAAAGGGGCATTACTCATTAATTTTGACCAGAGGATCTCTTAATAACAGCAATTCAGCATTGATCGTCACTTTGATTATCAACGATCTTTTTTGCGTCTTTCCCTCTGCTATCATGTCCAATATCAACTGCTGTTCTGTTTGAGCGCATATCCTCTGTTCTGTAGCACATGCAGAAATGAATTCCAGAAAGAAAGATAAATTATCCTGTAAAACTCGAGGTCCTAAATCCCATGGCCGAATGAAAAAGAGCGGCAAGGGGAAAAAATCCAAACAAAGTAGCAGTTAAAGGTGTAACGTTTCCACATCAGATCTTCAATCTCTCTCTAGTTCGACAGTCAAGCAAGAACGTCAATGATAGGCTAGCAAATCTCCCATTTTTCCTTGGTCTTGATTTTTCCGCTCGAATATATTTACGAGCTAGCAACCACAGGGGCCAAAAACGAACCTTCAAATTTTAACGGAACCCAAGGCTCGTAGCAAAATTAATCAACTTATAATTAGGGGATTCTGGATTCGGATGACATTGCACTTAAAAAGATGTCTCGTATATTCTCACATTCTTTTGAACCCACGACAAGGATTCGGGAGCACTTAAGGGATGAAAGCTATTATATTCAACAAAACTGAACAAATACAGAGAATTATAGGGTTAAAAGCAAAATGGATGGTTATCTGCAAGCTCACACATTATCATCTAAATCTTTCTTGACCTTCATGACAGTCCTGGCACGAAGGCATCCATAGTCATTCTCTTGAAGGCCATTCGTATCCACCAAAAAAGGAGCAACTAAAAAAATAAACACCCGCAATACTGATGGTTATCTCTTTGTTTCTCCTGCTGCTGACTCTGGCCTTTTATCTCTCTGAACAGATCTAGGCACAAATGTGAGGCCGCGAGCATGTCTGCGGCCAAAACTGACAGAAGAAGGAGATGATTCTGAAGTTCTTAATCTAGAAACTGCCGAAACAAGGCATTCTATAGCTTCACCTTCCACTTCCATTTTGCTTGAAGTCTCCTGTTTCCTCTGAACAGCTTGTTTGTGCAGGCACTTCTGCCTTGCCTTCTTGGATGGTCGAGCCTTCTTGAAGAATTCAAACGAAGCAGGGAATTTGTGCTTGTCCACCAAATGTTGTTGCCTTCTTTTGTAGTTCTTAAATTTCATTCCACAACCCTCTACCAGGCATTCATACTGTAAAAGGAACCCAAAAAACATTAGTGTTGAACCAAACAGTCATGAAAAGGCACACAAAATCTGCACATTCAATAGTGAACACCATGGACAGGTCTTATTGTTATGTTTATGTCAGTTGGATACACATTTTAGATTTAAAACTAACCAAGCAGATGGGCACAAAACTTAACATCAAGAGAGAAACAAGCACAAACAGATATAACTGACCCCTTCATGCCTTAAACATAACCCACTAATTTTCTTCTTCAGTTTCTGTGAAGCATAAGTATAATTAGTTTCTATAATCCACTATTCAGCTCATTCCCTTCAAAATGTTGTCTGCTCGGTAAAGGGTGATAAAATAGAATACTTGTCGAATCATCTGACAGTCAATCCCAACCTAAAACAAGAGATCTAAATGTGCAAATTATTAATGATACTGCCACAATAATATTACAGAAATTAAATGATTGACTAAATTTAAATGAAACATCAAAAAGCTGTGACAAGCATTCTTCCATAATGCAAAATACCATGGCATATCCTCGTGCCACTTTTGCTTGAAAGAAAGAATCATGTGCTTCAGAAACATGTATACTGAGCAGGCGTGCTGTTGGGTAGACTCTTGAGCAAGCAGAACAGGATGCAGTGTGTCGTGCATTATAATGGTCTTCGAAGGCCTCAAAAGATGTCAAGCAAGCACCGCAACCAACAATGGGACAGTAAACCTCCCTGTTCAAGCACTTGTTTTAGAGTTAAAACACAGTTGGTACGGACTTGGAATACATGGAAAAGAAAAGCAAAATGCCAAACCTCACAAAAAACATTTATATGATTTCATTGCAAACAAACAGAGATTTCAAGTGTTGCCATCACATAACTTCAACATAGTGGTTTGGTCTTTGGAGATGTCCAAACAGAAAAGTTTATGAATTCTTTTACTAACATGCCTAAACATTGACAAAAGCAGTCCCCTGTTGGAAGTCAATGCAATATAGAAGTAATCTTCAACCATGTTATGATATGACTGAGTTGTTATTTAAGTGCAAGCAAGTGCAGAAAATGCATCTCAATTCTACTTGAACATTGAAAGCAGGTCCCCTGGCTCTTCCAACTATTGGCGATAAATGCAAAGCTATGTTCCACTGTTGGAAACTGAAATAGCAAAACAGAAGAAACAGAAAATGATTGAAAAATAAAAATTAAACCTGGCATCAATGTCAACCAAATCCTGAAGCTGATGCTTTTCATTTTCAGTTAAATCCAATGCAACCTGTGACAGATGAAGACAAGTGAAAGAACAGAACACAACTTAAGACACACAAGACAGCTACTCATTCACACACTTTAAAGTCCAAGACTTAAAACTGAAACTAAAAGAAACCCCATCTGTCTCCATGAGATGGTAAGAATTCGCTTTGAAGGGAAAAAGTTCAATCAATCCCTTCTAATTGGGCAAATTGCATTTGCATGACCGTAACACTATCGCCCGAATAATTTAAAAGAATAAGAAGTTTTTTTTTTATCTTTTTAAAAAAAAAAAAGAAAAAAAAAAGGAAGGAAGCAAAAATAGGGAGGAAGTTCCAGTTGCATGGGTAATATTAGTATTAGTATTGTTGAAACGGATAAGAGCAAGTCTAACCGTTCAAAGAAAGGAACCTGTTTGGCGAGGAGTTCTCTGTGGATGGTGCCGGAAGCAAAGAAGGGGGAGTCAGGGCCAAAACTTCGTCGAACTGCCTTCCAGTACGGAAACCCTATTTCAAGGTCGCCTTTCCTGTCTACATCATCATGGCCACCATCCTCACGATCTCGATCTCGATCTCGATCTACTAACATGGCCATCAGGAACTAACTGTAACTGCAGCCGAATCAGTCTCAGTCTCAGTCTCAGTTTCAGTCTCGGGGGGCTCTCGGAGAGAGAGAGAGAGGCTCGGCCGTGATTTCGAAAACCAACCAACTAGCGCGACTTCCAATTTCAACTTTCGGCGTTGGATATGGGCGGGCCCATTTGAGCTTAATGTTTAGGACTGAAAAAATGGGCTTTATTTTTCCCTTGCTCATTCGCCCATCCCCACTATCTATCAAAAGCCCTAGCTCAGAGAGAGAAGCAGCCAAATGCGATTGCTAACTAGTACAATCCAAAATGCCCTCAAAAAAAGGTCTATCAGATTCCCAGTCCAAAGATCTCGGAAAAGCCATCCAAATTACAGCTACTATATATAATACTAATAATAATGATGCGTGCCTTCTATGAATCTAATATCATACTTAGATCTATGCTCCTATAGTAATAATCATAATAATAATAATACAAGATAAAACATTTTGTAGGGTTTGGGACACACGACATCGAGTCATTGACAAAAGTGCTAAAAAAACGAATACTATTAGTCGAATACAAGAAACTGACCGAGTCAACCGACTACTATTACTGAAAGAATTGCCTTATTTGCAAACCACCACGTCACAGCGTTTTCCAATCCAATGATCGTTTCGGGGGTTCTAATCTAAAATAATTCTTAATGAGTTAGAAAAACCAAAAAAAAAGGCATATATTACACAAACCAAATCCTATCCACTTCTTCGGAAGTAACCGTTACAATTTCAAGAAGCAAGGAAATTCTGACCATCCAACTCCAACTCCAACTCCAACCCCAACTATAAAATAATAAAAAAGAAAAGGAAAATTAAGTAATGAAAATAGCAAAGGAAAACACAAAAACCCAAAAACTGTGAATTAAAGTGGCTGTGGTTATACATTTTCTATCAATCCAACCATCACCGTCGAAGAAATTCAAATTTTAAAAATCTTCGTCCATCTTGAAGACGTGGGTCCCGTCATTGCCATCGAGGAGACTGGACATAACAGAAGCCTTCTGATACTCGCCAACCCTCCTCTCGAAGAAGTTGGTCTTCCCTTGCAGAGATATCAACTCCATCCAGTCAAACGGGTTGGCCACGTTGTACATCTTGCCGTACCCAAGCGCACCCAGCAGCCTGTCCGCCACGAACTCTATGTACTGACTCATCAGATTCCCGTTCATCCCCACCAGCGCGCACGGCAGCGCATCGCACACAAACTCCCTCTCGATATCGACCGCGTCCCGCACGATCCCCCTCACCCTCTCCTCGCTCAGCTTCTTCCTCAGCAGCGAGTAGAGCAGGCACGCGAAATCGCAGTGCAAACCCTCGTCTCGCGATATCAACTCGTTCGAGAAGGTCAACCCGGGCATCAAGCCGCGCTTTTTAAGCCAAAAAATCGCGCAGAAACTTCCGGAGAAAAAGATGCCCTCCACGCAAGCGAAGGCGAGGAGGCGTTCGGCGAAACTCTCGGAGCCGTCGATCCAACGTAGAGCCCAGTCGGCCTTCTTGGCAACGCAAGGGACCGTCTCGATGGCGCGAAAGAGGCGATTCTTCTGGGCGGAGTCCTTGATGTAAGTCTCCAGAAGGAGGCTGTACATCTCGGAGTGGATGTTTTCGATGGCGATCTGGAAGCCGTAGAAGGCGCGGGCCTCAGCGACCTGGACCTCCTTCATGAAACGTCCGGCAAGGTTCTCGAGGACGATGCCGTCGGAGGCGGCAAAGAAGGCGAGAACGTGGGTAATGAAGTGCTTCTCGCCGGGAGAGAGGGAATCCCAGTGGCGGAGATCCTGGGAGAGGTCGACCTCCTCGGCAGTCCAGAAGGAGGCCTCGGCCTTCTTGTACATCTCCCAGATCTGCGGGTACTGGATGGGAAACATGCAGAATCGATCTGGGTTTGGGGCCAGTAGGGGCTCTTCTGGGATAGCAGGCATTTTTGTATTCTGTTTCTTGATGGCAAATCCAAGAAAAAGGAATACAAAATAATTAAAAAAGAAAGGAGGAATTGATGATCAAGAGGCAGATTGATAGATTGATGGAGTAATTGATAGATAGGATAGGGATTGTATGATATGTGGGGTGGGGGGAAGGAAGGCTGAAGATAAATTGGGGAAAGTGGGCGAGGGCCTTCGGATTCTTATATACCGAGAAATAGCAGCGATTCGGGGATGGGGATCGGTGGAAGTTTCTTTTTTCCTTTTTGGTTGGGGGGGGGGTGGCGCGTCGGGGGGAAGGGAAGCGGGAGAGGGAAAATTCGAATTTTTCAGTGAGAAGCTTGCGGGGGACGTTGATGAATTCGGATGAATAGCATTTTTTTTTTTCCCTTCTCTTTTCCATTGAAAATAGAGAATTTGTTTTGTTATGTTTAAAACAGAAAACGGGCAAAGGGAGCAGAGGCAAGGGTGGTTTCATTTTAAAGGTAAAATAAATATTTTTTTATTTGTAAGTTTTAAATTGTTGAAAAAGAAGAAGATTAGAAAAGCGAAGCGGAAGCTTGAGGAGGAAGCATTTCAAAAGGATTTTGTTGTGTTTCTTTTTAAATTTTTAAAATTTTTTTGGGGGTAGAGGGAGGGAGGTCTGCCTGGCGCCACAGCCACTTCGACACGTTGAAAATCATTCGGAATCGGCGCTTTTTTTTATTTTTAATTTTGTTTTGTTTTAAAAAAAGAAAAAAATCAAAACACAGAGCGGGGGGACTCGTGGAGGGCAGAATTTTCTGCCATGTCATGAGCCGATGCGTGGAATCCGGAGAGTAGACGTGGCTCCTTTGGACCTTCACCACACACGTCTGGATTTGGTAATGCCAACGCTCCCTCATTCCGACGCCTGCCTCGTCATCGCATAATTATGAGCGCACGCGGACGCGCACACTCATATATATAATATAATAATTTTTTTATATTTAATTTTATTTATTTTATAAAATATAATTAATTAAATTTATTATTATATTACTCAATAAATATTAGTAAATAATATATATATATATATATATATATATATATATATATATATATTTTTTTTTTTTTTTCTCAAAATAGAATTGCAATAACCGGAAGGTAACCGCATGGCGTGAACTGACATTGCATTACATCTACACTTTTTAAACGAACGTAATAGATTATCATTTGAGCAAATTCAAAGCTACTAAACTATTTTCGCAAAATTAAAAATAATTAGCAACTCGCTGGTAAGTGTGGTAAACTTATGGTGTCACGTCAACATCTAACGATCACATTAACAGAATTTGCACTCTCCTAGAAATGTTATCAATCTTATTTAACAGCTTAAAAAAAAAAAAAATACGACATTGACATTGAAATCTATTCAGTTGTTCGTCGGTTAATTATTCCTTGTCGCCTCATTAGTCTCTGCCGCTATTTCCTTCCAACTCAGGAATTAGGATCAATTTAACTCTTAGTCATCTGGTTCATTTATTATTTAAGGAGAAAAATGTGTTGTGCTTGATTCTCGACGGGCTCGTGTGTCAGTTCATAGGGACTTGAAACGCTCCTCTGCTGCGGTCCTAGCGGTTTGGTACAATACCTTCTGCGATGGTTATGCAGCAGCAACCCCAGAGAACACTACGATGACATTAGAGAGGTGGATAACAATTTCGCTAAGTCAAGGTCAACGAAAGCGCGGTTATTGCCCTTCATACTACCCCCGCAAGCCCCCCCCCTCCAAAACTTACCTCTTGTTATTTACTGTTTGGAAAAAAAAAAACACAGAGTTGAAGTGGTGTATAATAGCTATTGAATTGACAAAAAATCAAGGGTTGTGTGAGTATTATTTGCTTTACACACCTGCAGAGGAAGAGGAACATTTAAGTCATCTTTCGTTCTTTCTTTTTTAAGGTTTACAGGTATTTACACCGTAAGTTGCAATGCCATTTGTTTGTGTAGCCTCTAACAACTAATTAGCTGAACCTCCAAAATTGGAAGTGTGAGAGCAACCAAAACCAACGATCCAACATTCACTACTTCTGAAACCCGGCTATGTACAAGCCTGGCCTTGCATTGCACCTATGGCTACGTAGTAGAAGGTATGAGGATTTCAGCGCCCAAAGCCGATTTGCTATCTTCTTCTGTTACCATCCATTGTAATTTGGGTCCCTGAACATTAGCCATCAGAAATCAGGTAATGCATTAGTCAGTCACCAACAGCAACAACTAACATCACCTCTCACCGCACAAAATATACTGGGCATGCATGGTTCAGCCAAAAAGATTTCCAACTCCAAATCACACAGTGCAAAGGAGAACCCAAGCAGACAGATATCATAGAAAGAGAGAGAGAGAGAGAGAGAGAGAGAAAGACTGTCTGTGTGTGTGTGTGCGCACATGTGTCAATAAAGTTGGTAAATTCCCAGTATAATGCTTTCTAATGCATGATAGACGACTGATTCACAGGTAAAAGAAAGGGATAACCATACACTCAGGTTAAAAAATGAAATCATGTCTACTAATACTACCTTTCCCTGCCGCAAGATTTTTGGGTAAATTCCTGTCATGTCAACCACAGTGGAAGGGGCAGCCACTCTCACTCCTCCATCAACAACAAAATCAAGACCCTACAATAATTAAAGCACTGATCAAGAGGAAGACGAAGACCCCTATGATCACATGATCAATGTGCAAACAGGAAGATCCCCCCCCCCCGGCGGCGGGCGCCAGGCGGGGTTTAAAAAGCACCTCACATAAAGGACTTAAACCGGAGACAAAGTCTTGTCCCTGTTCTCTTTTCTTTATTTTCTCTTAAAAAAGAAAAAAACAGAAAGAAAAAAACTGGCACGTAACTTCCAACAACAATGATTAAACATCTTTAGTCACAGAAATTTGTGGCTAAAATCACTGTTTGAGGTGCTAACTGAACCTGCATATAGCATCTTACCTCCAACCTATACATGTCAGCTATTACAGCTGGATCTATCATCCACTCATTTTCCTTGAGCGATTTGACACTGACACAAGGAACAAACGTTGAGTTTAAGACATAGCAACATACACGATGTTGTAGCTACACATATGAGCAACATGCGCAGATGTGCTTACTTCTCCTTGAAAATTGATTAAAACATAAAATAAAAAAACCTTGTCGATATAAGAGGAGCATCCGTTTTCTCCAGAATAGCTTGACATATAGCATCATCAGGTATGCGGACTCCTACATTTTTCCTTGAAGAATATTTGGGAGTTGTAGCCCCATACCTCATGCACTGTTTAGGTAATTCTTTGCTTGCAGTTAAGATGAAAGTATACTGTCAAGAAAAGAACATTCATGGCTTGAAGGTTTTCCCTGGGGCAGTAACCTACTACACCTAGGGACATCTAATGCACAAAGTATTCTAAAGCATCGTATACTTTGACATAACTTTACAATGTTGAAATAAAAAATATATTCCCTTGGTCTTAAAACAGCATACGAACTGACAAATGTGCAGGTTGCATCCAGAAGGTGGACTAATCCAAAAATCCCAACATGAGCATTGAATTAATTAGGTTAGGTACTTCAAACAAAAATCTACTGTATTGATCCTACTCCTTAAGATAGGAAATAAAGAAAGTCATGAAAATGGGAACAGATTAATCAGCTGGGTGAAATGACACTGGAAGGTGGATCTTGCTTCATGTTTTCCACAAGTAAATCTTCAGCAATCTCATATATATGATGCCTTTTAACAAGTTTTTTACATTCCAACTGCTACAACAAGAGGTCAAAAAGAATCCTTACAGGGCCAGGTAAGCAGTGCTTGACAACTCGAAATATATTTGCATGGCCTTGCCCATCACCACAAGGGAACCCGGTTGTATAGATATCTATGTCTCTGAAAGAGTGGCATAAGATGCTCAGTGGCTGCATATGTGAAATAGTAATAAGAAGGTAAGGTGGGATGCAGAAAAAACCATAGCACAGCCAACTATGGCAGAAAGCTTGCCCTGATATGAGTGTGCACTGCCAAGAAGAGCAGGATAATGTGAATAAAAAAATTAATCAATGCTTAGGCAGATGCCACAACAGAGTGTGCTGCACATATTGCAGTAGTAACTGTAAGAAGAGTGATGTTTCTTGCCTTGGAAGGTTCTATATTTTTTATTCTGCAAGGAAAAGCAATACAAGCAGAAGCAAGCTTAACTGTTAGGACTGACGAACAAGCCATTTAAGTATAAGGCTCTGAAATTATACAACAGATAATACCAATTACCTGCGAAGTCTTTCAATGGCCAAATGGCTTTTCAGGTGACAAACTATTGCATACCTAGCAGCGACAACAGAAGAAAATCAATCAGAACCCAAATTAGGATGTTTGTTGTACCATTAACGTGCTGTGAATAATTGCACCCATTATCTAAGTCCAAAAAATTGAATGTTCTGGCAGATGAGAATCAGATCATCCCAAGCATTTTGATTGCAGAAATGTACAGTCAAGTAAGAATCGGATGAAGAAGAAGGAGCTAAGTGACAGCCACAGAAACAAAGCATAAATATAAGCATGAGATGAAAAATAGGATGCGGAATAATTACAAGAAACAGCAATTTGCGGCCAAAATATGCATTGACAAGGGTTGTGGTTAGAGCAGACAATTAGGTAGAGATAGCGATTTTAAAATCAAAATGAAAAAAGAGATGTAGGAAAGAAAGAGGGCGGAGAAAAATAGGGGGAGAAGAGCAACATACAAAGTGTCAGTAGGAATGACACCAACAGCACCCTGTTTCAAAAGTTCAACGATGGGATCCAATTTCCAACTGTCTTCTCCAGATGGATCAGCTTCAACATAAAGAAGGCCGTCTTCCTGACATATACGGTGGTCGAAACCATTGTGGGTCCAATATAGAAAGAAAAGCTACATACTCAACATCTTAGCAATTGGTCAAACTTAGAATTAATTGAAACAAGTGCAAAGATATAAGATAAACACAAGTTCCCCCCCCCCCACCCTGCGGGGCGGTGGAACGGTGCTTAACGACCACATAATTCACTGGACAACACACGCAGAGACGCACAAATACCCGATAAAGCTCTATCAAAAGTCATTGAGAGGTCTATTTGTTCAATTTTCCCATCAAGCAAACACGCCTTTGGGATGGAGCAATACTGGAAATATTATAAGCGACCCACCCCATATCAAAATAAGAAGCCTTGATGGATGTTTTCTGATCGTTCCCTTTCCTCTGTTAAGTTTTGTTTTTCAGTAAGTAAAATTGCTAGAATGGAAAAAGAGAAAAAAGAAAAAGAATAAAAAAAAGGAGGAGAAGAGAAGGGCAGTAGTAGGTTGCTGGGGTGGAGGGGAAGAGTACCTTGGAGAAACGACGAGAAGAATATTTGAGGCGCTTGGGGCTTCTCTTGACAGCCATAACCAAAACATTGCGGGATGCAGATGGACGGGGTTTGGGCCTCGGAAACAGAACTACTCGGCGGGGAGGCTGTGCAACCCTTAAAGAAGAAGAAGAAGAAGAAGGCATCAGCAATAATCCATCTTGTATTTGTACTCTCATTTCCGCCATTCCCCTCTCCTCCCCCGCCTTTCCCTTTCCTTTTCTTTCTTTCTTTCGACTCTACACTTAAACTACACTCTGTCATCACACCTATGTTCTGCTCTCTTTTAACTCCCTCTTACCTGGAACCTCTTTCGTTCCCTATTCGTCACATAAAAATTTATGTTAGCAATGTAGCAAAAACACGTTGATGCGTTGATTAGCAATTTGGAATAAACCGCAGATGCCACTAACCACTAAACCCTGACTGGCTGATGGCGCTATGCCAAAATCCATTCTGTACAATCCAAATTCCCAACTCCAACGCTACTAATCTGATATACTACCAGCTAAAACCTATAAATAAATAATGGGACGAAAATTTGTAAAAATCCCAATTTAAGAAACAGCAATGACAATTGTTTGGTGGGTATCCTGTGCTGATCCAAAAACGATACAATTTTATAACAAAAAATAGCGTTGCCGTCGCCGCGCTTCTTAACGTTTGACACAGTCAACTATGATTACCCTCTTTTTGCACCAGAGCCACCAGCTAGGAAGATTTGGATTTGAAGACTACCTCAAGTGTAAGTGAAGCCTAGCACACATTTTAATTTCAGAAGCAGCGCATAGAAAGACAATGTAGCTTCTTAAATGCAAGTCAAAACAGAGAAACCAATCATACCGTGTCTTCTTTTTTTTTTTTTAACCAAAAACAAAAACCTTATTAGTCAGTTTACAAGGCACAAACATTCCCGAGGTTCAAATTATATCTTATGATCAAAGTTCCAGTTTTCTCTCAATGTTCTTCATATGTCGAGCTCAAAACCCCAAGTGACATTCCCTGAGAAATAAAATCACATTTTCTGCTCATCCTGGGGGAGGAGTAGGAGGCGAAGGCATCTGAGATTTTGCAAATCCAACCCAAGTGAATATGCCAACGGCGAGAATTATCCATCCAAATATGTCATACTTGAGATCACTACTTTTCTTCTTCTTTGAAATCTGCAAAAAGGTGGATAAGAAAATAAATCAAATTTGATGGATGTATTGATCATAAAACAAAGCACAATACATCAGACAAGTGCTTTTCTGACCATCAAAAATCCAAGAGAAAAGGGGGAAAAAAAATAAAAAGATAAGCACACCAAAACTATTCCCCATGGCAAGCCCCCTTCTCTCTCTCACTCTCTCTCTCTTTCTCTCTCTCTCTCTCTCTCTCTCACACACACACACACACACACACACACAAGAATGCGTGTTTTTACTCATCCGAAGTTCACATACCTCTCCACACCTTCAGAAAGATTGCACCACTACAAGGCATGCAACATGAAACACCGCATAAAGTACCCTGGGTTTTGCTTTCAATCTAAACAGCTGAAAGATAATAAGTCTAGCAACATCAGCATACAAGTCAAGTTTCCCAGTTAAATTGGCTTCTTAACCTATCGCAATTCCTTAACTTCTAGTCAGCATCTATCTCCAAAACATTTTTCCAATCAATGAGATGCTCATATAGTGTCTAGTTCAATGAATGATTCAATAATAACAAAACCACAGAGAGAGAGAGAAAGAGAAGGAGAGAGAGAGAGAGAAAGGAATCTGGAATAAAAGTCACCTTAGCAGTTGATGAAGTAGAAGATCCAGAAGCAGGTGCACTCCCTAGTGACTGTTGAGCTAAACCATGCTTATGAATCTCCATATGCAGCTCTGGAGCCTAAGCATCAGAAAAAATTTGAAGCATTCACAAATATAGTCTTGAAACTAGATCCTATACGTAAATGTAATCAACATTTGACCATTTCAACATATTACTATCCTGTTAATAAACAATCCCTCATTAGCCAAACTAAAATGCTTCTCAAGATTATAGCCAATGGTTTCCAAAGTTTCAAAAGATCTGATTGAAACCTAAGCAAAAGCGAGCAAAATATGATAAGAACCCACTGAAGCACAGTCAAATGTTTTCTTAGCATTTAGCTAGATGTGACCAGATTTCTGAATCTATTTCATGATATAACTATCTGTAACTACCTTGTACCATAATCAACGAAATTGTTTGGTCCAGCTTTAAGAAAAAATTTATGCTTTATTTAGGCACTGTGCAGGAATCTACTGCTTCCAAATTGCTAATAAAGTACAGGCACAGGTGCTAACAGAGAGGCAAAGTTTCCTATGAAGCCAGCTCATTTTTCTCTTATAGTCTCATGTATATTGTTTGAAATGAGAAGAAAAACGGGAATCTCACCATTTGGCTAGAGTATATTACACCCAATGTCCAAAGTCGGTTAGTTGCAGATTCAATGGGAATGGAGTTTCCCACATGATATCTCAAAACTTTCAAGAATAATGATGGCAAAAGAAAAGAATCTGAATTACAATCGCTGGTATCAAAACAAAGATCACAGCAAAAGAGCAATAATAGGATATACCTTAGCAGTCACTTCTAATGACTTCTGATAAAGTTCATTCCCTGGATCCTACAGCAAAGCAAAACTATCATTTTCATATGTGTGAAATGTGCACACGAGACACATTTCCGTAAAGCAAGACACCAAAATGAAGGGCTTTGCAAGAAAAAAGCACCTCGTCAACAGCCTGCTGAAAGTAGACAGTTGCTTTTTCAAAATACTCCCTGGCCTCTCTCTGATCAGGGGTTAGAAATGCATAGGAAGTATGAGCATTTCCCAGGCACCAAATTGTATCATGTTTATTGGGCTCAATCAGTAATGCCTCCTCCAGCTTTGAAATCCCATCTGTGTAATTGAACTATGAGCCCACACCGATAAATTCAAGATTCAGTAACCAATTAACCAGTTACAATCATGCTTCTGGATGATAGACGAAAATGACATTTTAAGGGTTGGCAATTATGTTAGCAAATTAAAGTGCACTGAAAAATTCGAGTTTTATATAATATGGGAAATGGAAAAGAAAAGGGAAACATCGGAACCCACCTAGGATCATCTTCTTAGAATCAGGAACATTCTGAAACTGAGCCAACTCCAGCAGAGCACCTCCCCACCTCGTCAGATTCTGACCATAGTAGGCGTCAAAAAAGTTACGTGGTTGGTCAGACGCAAGAAGACACAAAAAATTACAGAGACAAAAAGCCCTAAAAATCAATTAACCAAAGTCTTGGTTGGCTTATTTGCTGAGAAATGAAACTGTTCAAGAGTCGCAATTTACAGGGCTATATTGACCAGTGGCACACAAGAAACAGACGAAGCAGAATGATAAATTTTTTTTATATAGAAAAAGTGGGAAAATATATTAGCGAGAGAGAAAGTAAGTAACAAGGATATAAACTTGGATAACAAAAAGGCAAGAAAGAAGACTAAATAAATTGTAGATGAGGGGAGATAAAAGAAAAAATAAAAATAAAAATAAAATATATATATATAAAAAAGAAAACATAAAACCTCGGCATCAAGTGGGTTAGTGGCGTAGGCAGCCTCGGCGGTCTTGCGAGCATGCTCGAAGAACAACAGCCTGTCAAACTCACTTGGCATTTCCATCCCTCCTCCCTCTCTCTCTCTCTCTCTCTCTCTCTCTCTCTCTCTCTATTGTGCACGCACGCACACGCCCACTGTTTCTGTTAGTAATTTAGGAATTGTTCGTTTACTGGGAAATCATCGAATATGAAGACAAAGACAAGTCCCTTCCTAACTCTTTGCTGACATAGCCTCTAGCCCTCAAACGACCCAACTTATTTAGAGCCTCTAGAAGATCGTCTCCTTACTCCTTTCCCTTCTCGCACGGCACAAAATGCAGTGCAACCCTAATAAATAACGACGAATTCAACTCACGCGGAAGTCAGAGGTTTTTATCGCGAAATTATTTTATTTTTTAAGAAAATAAATTTATCATATTTTTTAAAACTTATTTTAATATTACATTAAAAAAAATTTTCACTTAAAAAAAAATAATCAAACAGTAACATCAATCTAATATTTATGAGAAATGGCACTTTGATATTAATGACGTGTTTATTTGGCAAATGAATATTATACATACATATCTCTTTTACTTTATCAACAAAAAAAAAAAATAATAATAATTCAAACAGTCTTATTCTTTATCGACTAATGCCTTGGGGCTTCGGCCTAGAGAAATTATTTCTTGAACAAAAGCCCAACAACGAGTTTAGTGACTTCGACTTATTTTCTGTCTTGCCACTGGAACGGACAATTCAGTTTTTTTTTTTTTTTTTATTTGTTACTTAACCACTGATCCCGTAGTCTAAATAATTAAAGGTTATTTGTCATCAAATCAGAAGTTTTAAATTCAAATTTTCGTCAAGACCCTTCTCGGACACTACTCATCTTTTTCCACTTTATGGCAAAGAAAAGAAAAGAAAAAAAAAAAAAACAGCTATTTTTTCTGACCTGAGAGCGCACCACCGGATGCGTTACATTTCACAAATCCCACCAACAGTAAATAATATATATCATTAATTCGTTCAACATTAATTTATTTTGTATAAAATAAAGGGCTACCAAATACCAATCACGGGACGTGCATTGAACTGGACATATACGGTAAAAGTTCATTGTCTACACAGCTCACGAGATAAACGGAACGTAATTAATTGATTTTCTTGATTAATAATTGAAAGGCCAATTCGGTCTTACTATATTTTTTGAGCGATGAACTGTCGCTGTGTTTCCTTCTGCCATGCCATCCATCACATGGGGAAAAGGATTTTTAGACCTGCTGCAGCTGACCTCACTGGAAACTGATTCGATTTGCCAGCTAATATTTGGACGGTTAGATGGATTACATCGTATTTCGAACAAGTCAAAGAGAAAGAAATGTGAGGTACATGTACAATATTGCCTGCAACCCATCACTCTCCACTTCTTCCTTTATATATTTATATTTGTTCGTTGTTTCTTGTTTATTATTATTAATTTTTTTTTTAATCTTCAGAAGAATATAATTTATTATTATTATTGAGGTTATTGTGTGGAGGTGGCAATGCACTTCATGTAGCAGGCAGCCGTTGGATCAACGTGCGGACTGACAGGACTCGATTTGTAGGCATCACACTGTGCTCGAAGGTGCGTGCGGACGCTTCTGCAACATAAAATGCCCATTTTTCTTTGACCCACCCCCCAAACTAAAAAAAGAAAACGATTTTTAGACATCCCGGCTTGAGTTGAGGCTACTTTCGGAATATCAATGCCGACAATTACAAAATATTTTAAATAAAAATGAAAATCTTTTATTTTACGCTCATTTTATTTCTAAGCACCCACGCACACTTTCTCTCTCTCTCTCTGTCTCTCTTTCTTTCTTACACTTTCTGGTTCTGGCACTGGATCCCCAAATCAAGGCTAGGGTTCTTACTATTAAGGTGAGTTGGGTTTCACGTCTTCCAAACCTAACCTTCAATCTCTCTTTTGATTTAGACTGGTAATTTCACTACTACTGATTCATACTCTCCATTTTCTTCTTCTTCTTCTCCGTCTTCAAGGTTTTGCTTTCAAAATGCGAGATTTTAATTTTTGGATGAAATGATAGGGAAAGTTGTTTGCTTCTTTTTCCTACTCTGTTCAATTTGAGTGATGCCAGTTAGTTTTCACTATTGAGCTAGATGCTGTTTTTGAACTAAGTACTATTTATTTGACTCTCGGTTTTCATTTCTTTTCTGCGTCTAACCACTATTTGTTGCTTCCCGATCTGTCCTTTTTCTTTTGGCTTGGGACTTTTGGGAGGCTCCCGTGGAGCAATTGCGGTCTACATTTATTTTTACTGGAGATTGGGTAACCAATCAAGGCGAGCCGAGCTTTGGCATGCTCAAGCTTGGTTTGTTGAGCTATGAGTTGGATCGAGTTGAGCCTGTTTTTTATCAAGCCGCTTGAGCTTTTCATCAACAGCTTGTCTAACCTCATAGTATTAACAGCACAATTAAAATTACAAAAATTATTGTAATTAATTGAATTAAATTGATAAGAAAATTATTTAATAAAACTGGTTATTTAAAAGAAATAAGCTTTTAATTTTGTTGCATAATCGTATACATAAGAAGATCTTTTAAAACGAGCTTTAGACTATCTTCAATTAAAGTGTCTAAGAGATTAAACGAATCAAGTTTGTCATTGCTTAGGCTTGGTTTGTTTATTAAACAAGCCTTGATATTAGGTTTCCAACGACTTTTTATTGAGCGGAGTCGTTGAGCTTTGAGCCAATAAATTGGTTTGATTGCAGCCCTAATTCAAACTATCTTAGTTCCAAAATTCAATTATCGATTCCTTTTGGTCTTTTACTGAAAATAGTTTTGTCTTCTATCCATTGCAGCAACATACAAGTGCATTCTTATCTTGTCATTTGTGTGTGTGGTATCTTAGCATTTCTATTTCCTCTGTAAACGTTGTGTTATCTTATAGGAGGGATTTATTCTTGGTCAAGTGTTGGTATTGATCTGACATGTTTTCTCATAATAATTTCTTACAAGTCTGTCAAATAGTGAGGTTACTGAATTCATGTGGTGCAATGGGAATGATAGTGTCTTTCAAATATACTTTAGGTGTTGTCATTTTCTTAACTGATTGAATTGCTTCCTGGTCCTCTTTGATGGAATATGCTTATTGTATGTATGCTTTATCTTTGATCATTGCCTTTACTATGTCCTGCATCTTCTGCTCTGAATTGATCCTTCATCTATCTTGTTTGCTGCCTCATCAGGATTTGCAGGATGGAGAACATGCATAGCTTTTGGCAGTTGGGTGATGAACTTCGAGGACATTCAAAAGTCTCAGAGGACCACAAATGGCTAATGGCTGCTTCCAAATTGGCTGAGCAGACCAGGTCAAAGGGTGAACGCATGAATAACCTAGATGTTAAAAAGGGCACACTGGAAGTTAGGCCAAGGGATAAGACTGGAATCCAGGAAGATAATAAGTTTGAGAGCCTTAATTTTAATATGTTGAACTTGGACTCCAAGATTACGGAAAATATGAGCAAGGATTCCTTCAGGAATGCTGCTTACAATTTGAATGCAATGTACCAGAAGAACAACATAAACAGCTTTGGGAATCTGACTGGCAGCAAGTATAATGGCAACATTCAAAATAGCAAGGAGCCCAATAACAACAGCACAAACACCAATAACAACAATGACAATAATAATGCAAACAACGCAGTTGACAAAAGGTTCAAGACTTTGCCTGCAACAGAGACACTACCACGCAATGAAGTTCTTGGGGGATACATCTTTGTCTGTAACAATGATACCATGCAGGAAGATCTGAAGCGCCAGCTGTTTGGTATTTGCTTCTTGCTTCTTTCTTCATATCTCTTACCACTTTCATCTTTCTGCTGAGGACTACTTTTGTCTACTGATGGGCATAAACCTTTTTTTCTTTGGTTGACACACGCCACTCTAGAGGCATTTATATACTGAACTTTTGCGTGATAGTCAATGGGATGTTCTTTATTTCCTTCTGTTTTTACTCTAACTGTACCCTATTTGATAGGTTTGCCACCTAGATACAGGGATTCTGTTCGGGCTATAACTCCTGGATTGCCTCTTTTTCTCTATAACTACACCACCCACCAATTGCATGGTATTTTTGAGGTTTGTCCTCAAAGTTCATATATTTATACTTTTTGGGGCTTTCTTTTCTTATATTTGAGTCTAAAATATTCAGATTTATGTCACTGAAATTATGCATAATGCAAATCTGATATTTATTATTTGGAAGTTATTTCTTTTCATCATTTTCATGCAATAATTAAGCTGGTTCACACTCTATACTGATCTGTTGTTTGTGTAGTAAAGTTATTATTCCCAAATTTGTGTTGTGCAGGCATCAAGTTTTGGTGGTTCTAACATCGACCCAACTGCTTGGGAAGACAAAAAGTGCAAAGGCGAATCAAGGTTTCCTGCCCAGGTAAATGTTGGATTTAGGATGTGCAAGAAGTAATATGATGAGCAATGATGATTTATCTATTTTCATCATTTATTTCCCCTTTCATGCTAAATAAATAGGTCAGGATCCGCATTAGAAAACTCTGCAAGCCATTGGAAGAAGATGCTTTTAGGCCTGTCTTGCATCACTATGATGGCCCTAAGTTTCGTCTTGAACTTTCAGTTCCTGAGGTATGATTGATTGCTGACTTCGGTTTCTAATTTCTCTTATTTAGGTACATTCCTTGATAAGAATGAATATGTAATTCAACTGAATAATTATTGTTTTATTGAGAGTTCTGCAGACATTGGACCTATTGGACCTTTGTGAACAAGCGGGCTCCTCAGCTTAAGCAAGTTACTTTCAGAATGTGCCACTGAAGTAGGCTTTTGGGTGCATGTGGGCTGCCTGCTTTTCACAGATTCTCCGCTGAGCGCAAGCTTGGAGTTTTAAGTCTGTACGGATGAATTTCCTTGAGAAAAGTAGGAATGGTGTGTGAGTCAGCAGAATAAATATATTTATGTATTGTGGAGATAACTAAAAGCTTGCTTTGCCCTAATACTTTATAGTGCGACAGTCTAATATACAAGACTTGTGCGACAATCTAAGACAGTCGACAGCCTATGTGCAATGGTATTGGTCTTAGAGGGTGACGCGGTGATTTGTCTTTGCTTTCTGCACCTGAACCAAATGTGAAAGGTTTCCCTTTGGTGTCCTGTTGATCACCCTTTGGAGTTTCTTCTCTAGTGTAATTTGCCTTCCTTCCGGCTGTCGGGTGCGTCCCACATGATTTGGCTCCCAAGGACTTAATTAATTGTACGATTTCTGGAAATTTAATGGAAATCACAATTAGTAAGCACTGAAAACCTTTTCAGAAGAAGAAAATAAGAATACGGTTGGTTATAGCTAAAACAATCGACTGGTATAATTTTAATGTTTATTTTTAGGAGGGGAGTTCGAGGGAATGGCAACGATGCCACGGGCCAGCGGTTCATAAAGGAACAAGAAGAAGAAGAGCGGAGGCAGATTTGCGTGGGCCCGGGGGATTCTTGGTCTGGTTCAGAGCATGCCTGGCATTCCTATGTCATGGTCGAATTCATCCTAGCGTATGATGCCAATATTTTGTGGTATCTTGGTTAGACTGGGCCGGGCCTTTAGGGGATGGGCCCAATTGCAGCCCCCTGTGAGAGTCAGAAGAACGAAAAAGAAAACGAAGTGGCGCCAAATGGGAACCAAGCAAGCGGGCGAATTGCGACGTGTTGCGTAGCGTATTGCGGGTAAGGCTACATTACATTACATTAGATGTGGCTGTTGGCTCGGTGGCACTGAAATTAGACCAGACCACTTGCTAATGTGTACGCTAAGCTGCTCCTTCTTCTTCCTCGTACTCCTCCTCAGAAATATCAAAGTAATCATCAATTAGAAGACAACTGTCAGTTTCTACCTGCCCTTAATTCCAACGAAACAGACAGACGCACACCCACAACAAAGAGACCAGGAAGAATCGGAAACAAGTGATTCAGTTCATCCCCTCTCTCTCTCTCTGTCTGTCTCCGGGTTTCCGATCAGTTAATTAATTAATTACAAATGGCGGCCTCCTTGGTCTCGCCGATGGTGCCTCCTCCTTGTGCTGGCTTCCGCCGCCGTGCTCATGGTTATGGAGTTTCGAACAATTCGACTTCTCTGGGATTTGTATTCGGCTCCCTTTCCACAACCATACCAATGACCTCAAAAAAGCATCATCGTAGTCGTCGTCGTCGTCGTCCAAGACCAAGAGTTGGAAAGCTTTGCTGCAGAGGCACACCAACTGCTTCTTCTTCGCTCGTGTTTCGCGATCTCGATGCCGATGACTTCAGACATCCTCTTGACAAGCAGGTCAGCAGCTTTCTCATCTCATGAATCATTGATTATTTCTTAGTTGAGTGAAGGTAGAACAGAAGAATTTTACTGCACTTTTCATGTTTAGTACAAGGTATTGAACCGGGTGTTGAATTGAAGAGTTCATGAGTTCACGGTTAGAATTGAATGAATAAAATTAATATTTAATATTAAATATAATAAAATTAAATTTTTAATTTTAAAATAAATTATTAAAAAAATTATTATAATTAAAATAAATAAGAGTTAAATATTTTATAAAATTTATATATTAAAATTGGAAAATAATATCATAGAAACAATGATTTTTTTTTAATATTTTCTTGATTTTTAGAAATAATTTTTCTGAGTTTTTATTATTTCATTCTCGTGAAACTATGTCGTTTGAAACAGAAAATTATTATTATTTTTTTTTTTTGTTGGGGGAAACAAGACCGTTTCACCTTAGAAAATCGGGGGAGCAGTTCACCGATTCTCTGGTTTACCGGTTTTTATACCAATTTTTCATTTGACCAGTTTTAAGACAAAATTGGATCGGATCATTAACTGGGGCTTGATTGTTTTAGTTGAACCAACTGATTTAATTCGGTTCTTAAAATGCTGGTTTAATAAAATAAAATTTGGTATTTTTCACCTTCCTAGACTTTCATTTTTATTTGTTGAAAAGTTTTGCTTCATTTGTTTGGTTGCTGAGGGAGGGTTGCATGCATGAATGAACATGATATTCAACTAAGCAAACCCAAATATATATATATATATATAAAAAAAAAAAAGGGCTTCTGGGTTTGTTTCCTGCTTGCAGAACACACTGATGTTGAGGATGATTCCAGGATTAAACGAGCTTGCCAAGGCTTTATTAGGTACCTACTACTGCTACTACTATTACTACTACATATTACATTCAATACAGTACACTAGTAAGGTACTGAACTTTCCTTCCTCGGTTACAATATTCAAATGAAAATCTTTGTTCCACTTTCTCCTCAACTTCATTTTGTGAGTTAATTTGTGTTTGTGGCTAATGAAGTTTTCACATAAACAAAACAATTTCATCCCTCCTTTTTCCTTTGGGTAACATTACATGAATATGATTGCAGGAAGTCTGACAGAGCAAATCATGCTTCTAGAAAATATTGGCACTTCTGTTCTTGTTTCTAAAAATCAGGTTATGAAATTGAACTAATCCCTCTCTCTCTCTCTCTCTCTCTCGTTTGAAGGTACTGGTGCTTAATCCATCATGGCTAATGTGTGCTTGCTTTGCATCCTTACTTTAGGCCATTTCAATTACCTGTTGCTCCCAGTGCATCTTTTCTTGCTTGATTGACTGTGAGTTGTCGGTTTTACATCAGGGGTATAATTCAATACTTTGGATAGGCTTTGTCTGCTCTAATAATTTTGTATTCTTTCCAGTTATGTTGTTTGGTATTCCTGTTGTCCTCTCCCTTAAGTGGTACCTATTCTTTTTTAAATTTCAGACCTCACATGCCTTACCAGCCTTGTTCTTACATGCAAGAAAGTATACAGCAACAAAACTCATGTCATAAATATGTCCACCTTAAACATCATACTCCACATATCAACAAAAGCTTTCTTAGTGCCTGATAGAGGGCTTCAAATGAACACGCAATAAGCACCACCTAGTCCAAGAGCTTGTCTCCTGTACAATTGTTGTTCTTTCATATATTTGTGTTTCCTCATTTACTTTAATTATGGAAACCAAACACTTTGGAATTTTATTTCAGTGTTTGTGAGCTCATGTGGCAATCTCATTCTCTCTTCTTCCAGCTCTCCGAACTTCATCAGTTGATGAATGATGCTGCAGATATACTGAACATTGAGTCTCCTGACCTTTATGTACGCCAAAGTCCTGTACCAAATGCATATACTTTAGCTATAAGTGGGAAAAAGCCATTTGTTGTTGTGCATACCAGCCTAGTGGAGCTACTGACACGAAAGGAGTTGCAGGTCTTGACTTGTCTCATGTCAAAAAATTGCTTGCAATTGTCAATTATGCTTTTTCTACCATTCTTATAAAACATATGTGAATTATATTGATTACAGCTTAGTTTGGATTTTTAGCCACCATTTTATTATAAACTTTTTGTTTTTAATTTTTGATGGATATGAACATATGTGGATGTACATGGAACTTGTTATGCATGCTTTCTTTTTGTAATTATTCCACCCTCTAAATGATGAAAAAGCTGCTAAGAGCTATTTTAACTTGAAAAATAGGCTGTTTTGGCTCATGAGTTGGGTCATCTGAAATGTGATCACGGCGTGTGGCTCACACTAGCAAATATTCTTACCCTCGGAGCCTACACCTTACCTGGTAGGTGCTTCAGTTCTGTTATCTTTAACTTAGTTTTGTCACCCGTATACCTTCCAGCAATCTTGTTTGACATGGTTAATGGATTTAAACTTTACACAATGTCCATTTCAATGTTTTGGGGTTTCTCTTCCTAAGTGAAATTTCTCCAACAATGGTAAGCAATTTGTTTGATTATGACTTTCCAAACACTTAAATAGCAATAATGATTTTAAACTAAGTGTTGTCTTGCCAATTTGCTGTTTATGAAAAGCAGCAACACTCCAAATTTTAGGTATCTTGTGCATTTTTAGCTGCGTTATTTGGAAGTCAATTTCTGGATCATTGATATTAGGTTTTACATTTACTCATCAATGTGCTTCATAATGTTGTTTATAGGACTTGGTAGGTTGATAGCTCAGAGTTTGGAAGAACAACTATTTCGTTGGCTCCGATCAGCGGAACTGACATGTGACCGTGCAGCCCTTCTTGTTGCCCAAGACCCAAAGGTATGTATGTGAAAACTTAGAAATGTGTAATTTTATAGCAGTGTGATGTAATTTAGTGATCTGATTTTCTTCTGCTCCAACAAGAGGTGGTCATCTCTGTTTTGATGAAATTAGCTGGGGGAAGCCCATCTGTAGCTGATCAGCTAAATGTCGATGCATTTTTGGAGCAAGCTCGCTCTTATGATCGAGCTTCTTCAAGTCCAGTCGGGTGGTATATAAGGTGAGGACAATGATCATCAACATTAGTAGATATGGTTATCAAGTTCCCTGTGGTTGACTTAACTGGTGCTATCCAGAAATGCTCAAACAAGGCAACTTTCACATCCTCTTCCTGTCCTACGTGCTCGTGAAATTGATGAGTGGTCAAGAAGTCAAGCCTACAAATCTCTTTTGAAACGTGCCATCCAGAGGAACACTGTCCACAATGTTTAGCAAAGCCCCTGGGATGGTCAAAACCTGAACGACTTTAATAGGTACAATTACAAGTTTGTTTCTATTATGTTTTTGGATTTATTGTGGCAGATGCATTATATGTTCTTCAAATTCTCTTTCATTGGTCCTAGACTGATGCACTTAACATGGACAATGGTCAGGTTTCTTCTCATTTTTGGGCTTGATCCATTCGTTCCTGCTCTATGTAAGAGAGGGTAATGGCAAGGCAGCAGGGAGGAGGAGATGAAAGAGGATCTCTTCAAAATATGCATCTGCTATAGAAGCTGGCTTTATCCTGGTACCCCATTCTAGTAATGTGGCAGAATAGGTGTTTACCGGTGCCAGTATAGTATTTATAGGGACTTTCTGTGGCCACTGTAAATAACGTTGACTGCAAATAATAACTTGTTGAATCTGTTTGAAGACCACGTGACATGGCCCGACAATAAGATTTGCTGCACAAGAATCATTAGCATCCCCCAAAGTAAACTGCAAACTGTATGCAGAACCTTTTATGAGTGTCGCAATGGCTTTAACACCGGCCAAGGCTCCTGAGACAAGCTCAACTGCAGGATTTATTTGGCTGTGCCTAAGATTGACCAGTGTCTTAAGGCGGATGGAGGTGGACTATGTACTTGATCAATCAGAAACCCAACAGTACAATGCCTAGGGAATTCTGCACTAATTTCAAACCCTCCATTCGGCACTAGGTCATCCGCACTTCAGACCACAATTCCAGACAACAGTATCGTGAGAGAAAAGTAGAGGTAGTGCAACTGGCGAGATTGTGGGATGAAAGTTTCGTGGTTGAGCGTGATGCAAAAGGTTAGTAGGCTGTCCCTTGTCGCAAGTCCCCAAGTAAAGACCGTAGCTCTCCCATACCTGGTGTGCGCATAGATGCTACTTGAAAGAGAAGACAACCGCTTGATTTTCTGGTGCTGAGACAGCAACGTTGGCATCGACCGAGCAAGCTTATATTTGCCGCTTGGGATAAACCCGAAAGTGAGCTAATAGTGCAAATAATTGTCAGCGGTATGGAAATTTTGATTAATTTTGGGGAATATCCTGTCGAGAGAAATACGGCACGCCCATTTTCTGGCAAAATCTCAATCCAAATCCAAGGAAGTAGAGTCACATACATGATGGGCCGTTCAAAGAAAAGAAGAAAAAAAGGGTCCTGGGAGTTTGTTAAATGCGTTCAATGGTATGCGGGCCGGGCTGCTCCTATTTTGTGGCAGGTTTGATGGTTTGGTCTCAAAATTTGTGTTCAGCAGAAGACCTGAATACGTACGGCATATACGGAATGGAGACAACAACTATGTATGTTGGTAACGAACCGATCCAAGAGCTTGTTTGGTTGCTTTTGGTTCGTAATGGGAATGAAGAGACGTGTTTAGTTTGCTCGGTAGACTAATAAATAATAACTAACCTGCAAATGCGCGCCAGACGGCCAAAAAATGTGTGCCTCTGTATGAGTGTGTGATGCAATTTTTTTAATAACATGTAATTGTTTCTACGCGGGTAAGGTCCAATATTCTATTCAGCAAGTCAAGTAAACATGAACTACTGTTCCAGATTTAAATAAAGAGAATCAAAAAGGCAAAAGAAATATGGGATTAAAAAAATTGAGCAGCCTGGTGGCTGTATCTTTGACCGACTATAACTCTATCTAACATTAGATTTTACTGCTCGTTAATCAACGCCATAAGAGCGTCCGTGGTGGCGGTATTCTGTAATCTGTGGATTATGCGCATAGATTTGACATTTTTAATTATTATTATGGATTTGAGGTTTGGTTCTTTCTGCTGTAATAATAAACTCAATGCTTAAATTTAATTTAATTTATTTTTTTATGAAAATGATAATAATAATAAGTTATTTTTTTTTTATAATAATAATAATGAGTACCTTTTAATTATAATTTGCAGCTATGATGATTAATGTCTTAAAAAAGGAAGTTTTAAATTAATTGGACCGACGGGGACGTAAATTAATTCATACGCTTGCGTGGCCCGTTGGCAACGTCGATCGACTGGGCAGTGCATCGGAGATGATTAGAAGCGGAAGGCCAGAAACACACCAAGTGCCAATGGGCCACTGCAAAGAAAAAGCAAAAAAAAAAAAAAAAAAAAAAGGAAAAGGCCTCACGCATGCACAAGAAAAGACAAATAAATCCAAACCACACCATCAGAAAAATTATGAGAAAAAAAAATCAAAATAAATAAATAAATAAACTATTGCATTGCAATGACGCAAGTAATCACCTCCACGCATAGGGGTTATCAAAGTAAACTAATTAAACGCAAAGGCCGGCCACAGGCCCAGTCTTTCCCGTCATTCCAGCCTTTCCCTTGTCGTCATGCTAATTTTATTTTATTATTATTTTTGTTTTTGTTTTTATTTTTCTGGTCTCTAGAAGATGGTCAGGCCGTCGTCATAGGGAAAGAAAAGAAGAGTGAGGGAGGAAACAAGAGTTCAACCCTCTCTGATTAAGAGGGCATTAAGTTTCAACTATTGCGGCAAACTACCTCCTTTTATCATGAATAACCCTCGGACACGGACACGGACACGGACACGGACACGGACACAGTCAGTCAGTGTGAGGCCTGGCATTTCATTTCCGGCTCTATGTCAGCGTTCCATGAGGTCAACATAGGAATAATAGATTTGAATAAATATGCAAAATTTTTTTAATCTTATTTATTAAAATATATGTCGAATATTAATATAATATTAACATACTTTATAAATAATATAAAAAAAAATTTCGTATTATTATATTCACTTGAATTTTCCAATTTCCCTCTAGGCCCGCCCACGCCAAGCGTTTCTTCTTCCTGCTCCTCTTTTAAACCCCATTTCCCCAATTGTTCCATCCCCGACCGTATAATGTCTCTCTCGGCGATAGGCTTATCCTAAAACGAGAAGAAGGGAAGATCATCTGATCAAATCATAAAAAGAGAAAAAAGATTAAAGAGAAAAAAAAAAAAGAGGGGGAAGAATGCCAGGACTGAGAGGACCGTCCGATTACTCCGAAGAACCCCCGCGTCACCCTTGTCTACTTATCAATGCTAAGGCCCGCTTCTATCCTTCCCTTCCCTTTTTTTTTTTTTTCTTTTCTTTCATTTTCTTCGTTTGTTTGTTTTGTTTTTCTTCCAATTTGTACCCTACCAGTTTTTTCCCATTGCAATTTCTTTTAGCTTTCAAGAAGGCGCCGGGGCGGGGGCGGGGGCGGGGGGGGGGGCGGCGGCTGGGTGTTTAAAGCATTATACTGCTATCTTTTTTCTGGGAGACAGCCTGTGGGTCGAAGATTTATTCGTCAATTTGGTCATCGTGAATTCGTAATTCACAATTAATTTTCTGTTTTAATATCAGCCCCGTTCATGGGCATCAGGCTTATGTTCTTGCTAATCATGTCACGCCATGTCATGTCTGTACATCATTGTTAAAATTGTATCCTAGAAGTCGAAGGCTACACGTGGATGTAATTTTTTATGCTCGGGCAAGCATATGAGCATTGAGAATTTGTTTTTATGGCTCAGTGATTCTCGAAGGATTCATTGATTCTTCTAGTTGCTTCGAATCTGTGAATTGTTTGGCTTTGCCCTATTGAGCTTCCTTCCTCCTACTTGTACATAACCAAAAAAATTTTCTTCAGCTATTCAGGGAAATGCTCTTGTACCTCAATACATGGCTGCTCTCAATAAGATTGAACGGAATGCTTTCTGATATCTTTGTTGAGATAGCTTGAATACTGTCCATATATGGAATACTTACTGATATCCCTCTGTTGAGATAGATAGTGTTTTTTTTTTTTTTGTGTTTTTGTCGACCTCTCTGTTCTACCAAAGTGGTGACAAACCTTTTTTTTTTTTTTTTTTGGTGGGGGGGTCTCTGGTGCAGCAACCTTTCAATGCCGAGCCACCCCGTTCAGTATTGATTGGCTCTCATGTGACACCCGTGGATTTCTTCTACAAGAGAAATCATGGGCCCATCCCTCTCGTTGATGACATTGAAAGGTTGAAACCTTTTGTTTTAGTTTCATCCACCTTCTTATTACATCCTTGCAGTTTTCAATTTTTTTGGTGATTTTCATTTTCTTAAACTGGTCCTGCTACGTTTTTTTCTGACCAGATACTCTGTTTCCATATGTGGGCTGATTGAGAGCCCCAAAGAGATCTCCATGAGAGACATCTTGTGAGTTGTGCATTCATTCCAAACTATCACCTTCTATCTTAGCTTGCTATAATTGTTTCTTGCATGTCAAAATTGAAACACTGTTCATCAACAGGATGCTCCCAAAGTATAATGTTACTGCCACTTTACAGGTATGTTTCTTGATGCCCCTATAGTGGCCTTGTCTCTATTTTGAATTATCGGGATATAACAAAAGCTATCGAGATAGCTTCTTATGTTGCCATTTATTTGATATACATGGGCCACTCAGTGTGCTGGTAACAGAAGGACTGCCATGAGCAAAGTGAAAACAGTGAAAGGAGTTGGCTGGGATGTTTCTGCCATTGGAAATGGTTTGTTCTCTTCATTTTGGGTCTGCACTTGTAATTTCAAGTCTTTTTTTGAAATACATGCATGTTTGGCATATAGTATTGATGTCCTTTGGTGGTCTATTGAAAAAAATTATTGCATGAATTCTCTTATTAAATACTGTTAAAGTTGACGGCATTCAAATGGCCTTTTGCACTCTGAAATTTACTCTGCATGGTCTAGGATGAAATACTATGGTTCTAATTCATTTAGTTCATTTCAGCTGTCTGGGGTGGTGCCAAACTGGCTGATGTTCTTGAACTTGTTGGGATACCAAAGTTGACAAAGACCACTGAATCAGGTGGAAAGCATGTGGAATTTGTTAGCATTGACAAGTGTAAGGTATTAAGATAGTTTTTTTGAGACTTCTCTGTTTGTTTGTTTTACCTTTGTGGTTTGATTGAGGATATTTACTTGTGTGCTCCATTCTGCAAATCTTGAAAATATTGTAGGAGGAGAATGGAGGCCCTTACAAGGCATCAATTCCTCTAAATCAGGCCACAAACCCTGATGCTGATGTTTTACTTGCTTACGAGATGAATGGGGAGGTTAGTGAATTTTTTCTGATAACTATTAGGAAATTGTCATTGACACTGTAATGATGAAAATCATGCAGTTTCTCTCTGTTCAAACAAGTTGCTATGTATTGTGACGTAACATTCTAATGACAAAAACAGCAATAAATGAAATAAACTAACACTATTCTATATCTTTTTACCCATGTCAAAGCCTCTAAACAGGGACCATGGTTATCCATTACGAGTGATTGTCCCTGGTGTTATAGGTGCCCGTTCGGTTAAATGGTTGGATTCTATCAATATAATTGCAGAAGAATGCCAGGTTGGAAAAGGTTTTATTTTGGCTTACATTACACTTGGAGTCTAATTCGTTGTTTTTACTTCCAAAAGTGGAGTATTTGAATTTGCCTTGCTCCCTTATCAGGGCTTCTTTATGCAAATGGACTACAAGATGTTTCCTCCATCAGTGGATTGGGACAATATCAAGTGGTCAACAAGGAAGCCACAAATGGATTTCCCTGTCCAGGTGATTCTCTTAAACCATCATTTTCCTGGCAGAATATTGATCTCTGTGTAAGGAGCTTTTATTAACTACTTAAAGCATCTCTGGTGTGGAAATGCAATTTGATTACCTGAAAGTTTTTTTTTAGTTGAAATTGAATTGCATAGTGCAAGGCTTAACATGGAAGATTATTAAGAAGGTTGACCAATTGGTTTCTAGTAATAGGGCTGTCGATAAATTTTTAGGTGCATTTAAGATTTGTTTAATGGGAAAACCACTATTTTGATCTTGCATGATATTGTTTGACTCACTCTCATGATCTGCTGATTGACAGTGTGCGATTTGTTCTTTGGAGGATGTGGGTTTTGTAAAGCCTGGAAAGGTTAGTTTGATTGCTGGTATAGATTTTGACCTTGTGTAGTATATTCGGGTCTTAGTTCATTGGTAAAGCATGCACATACATTTGGCATACAAAAAGTATTTGCCCCTTTTTACTGATCTTCATCTGTTTGGTCTCCATGAAGTAGAATTCTGTAGGAAATTTTCTTGGAGCAGTGGCTGATTAGTCATGGTCGTGGGGCTTACCAGCTTCTTCAATGATCACAAATTCATAGTTGCTGCAAGTCCTTTGCATTTACATTTCCAAGATATATCTTGCTTTTCTCTTTGCAAGTTTCTTGTGTTATGCATGCAATTTTGGATCTTTTCTAGTAAACTTTTCTTTCATTGCATAACAAGTATTGTACATATTTAATTGACTCTTCGCAGGTTAAAGTTAGTGGATATGCAGCATCAGGAGGGGGCCGTGGAATTGAGAGGGTTGATGTATCCATTGATGGTGGGAAAAGCTGGGTGGAAGCCCACAGATACCAAAAAAGAGGTGTCCCCTACATTGCAGATGACATTAGCAGCGACAAGTGGTCTTGGGTGCTTTTTGAGGTCACAGTTGACATCTTGAATGGCACAGAGATTGTTGCCAAAGCAGTACGTTTTCTTCTTTGGCGATCTATCTATCATGACTCACAGGCTTTTATCATACGTTTAGGTCTCCAAACAGTTGGTGCATTACTGAAAATTAACATGACTATGCTTTGACCGGATAGATTCTGCACACAAAAAACAATACATTACATCTAGGCACATAGACCACAATGTGCCAGCATTTGGAAAACAAGCAGTCTGGTCCGGTGCTCGTTATCTTAGCCACCATTTTACGCGGTCACGATGTTTTGCTCTTTCCTCGTATGCAGGCAGATTCAGCAGCAAATGTCCAACCTGAAAATGTGCGAGAAATTTGGAATTTGAGAGGGATACTGAACACTTCGTGGCACAGGGTTCAAGTTCGTGTTGGTCGCTCGAGTATGTAGACCGCATAGTCGGGTTTTATTTTCTGCAACGGTGCGCTTTACCGCCAAATAAGTAAAAATGAGGTTAAAAAAAGCTTTGAATATGCTGTGTGGTGCTGTGTATTTAAAACTTCTTCTCTCCCGTGTTTTGCCAGTGGTGCTGCGTGGCTCTCTATAGTGGGGGCTGCTCAGCGAGACATTGTCGTTCAGGCAAAATTATAATGTGCCATGTGATATGATTGGGCTTGCGATCCGCCGTGTCGGTTGTTCGATGTTCTGAATTCCGAATAACTTTGTTACATGTGAAAGCAATATGATCTTCGGTTGTTCCTTCAATTTTTTTTTTTTTTCTTTTCTTTTCTTTTTTTATAAAAAAAATAAATAAATAAAGGCTGGGGAAAAAAGAGAAGACAAGGTGATTGTTGTTGGGGGGGGGGGGGGGGGGGCTCTGTGTTTCGTGGGGAGGAGGAGGCTAGAATAGACCGTACCTCGCGCATGTGAACTCATTCCATATTCCAACGCAAAAGCTTCCATCAACATATTTTGTGCTTCATGTTTATTCTTATTATTATATCGTTTCTAGTTATTCGTTCTCGTGGCCCCAGCCGTCAGATTCGTTATCGGCCGGTTGTTATGACCATTGAAGGGACCCCCTTGATCTTTAGCGGTATATAGCCGTCGAGTAGTGCATTGCATCAAATCATTACGTAACTCGTAGTTAAGGGTCATTTTTGTTGGTTGGAGGGGGAGGGCGGGAAGTGGGCCACAGCAGAAAGAACATAGAAAAATCGAGATATGGCCTATGTATATAGGTCTAGATATGGCTTATGCAAGTAAAAAGGGATTTTTATTTTGATTTTTTTTTTAGAGTAATTTATTTATAATTTTATATTATGTAATAATTAAAATTTATTTTAAATAAAATAAATTTATATGATATAAAAATATAAATAATTTTCAAAAAAAAAAAAAAAAAGAAACAAACGTCATGTACAAAAACATTATTAAACTTCAATGGAATCCAATTGTGCCATTTCCATCACATGCCAACCTTTCCGCATCCGACCCAGAGCTAAAGAGATAAAAATCACCGTCGGAGTAGAAAAACTGCCCCCCGCATCCCTTTCACAATGACCAAAGCTGATCTCACGATGAAATGAAATTACAGGCACTCACTCGACTGTGGCATTTGTGCAAATTTGGCGGATAGCAGCGAGGAGTTTTGATCAGTTAGTGAGGCACGAGTAGATGCACGACTCAGCAAGGTGGGTGGGTGGGCGGGTGGTTGAAACATTAATGAGTGACAGTGAATCGGGGACCGGAGTACTGTCATATAACCACCGTTAGAATTGAGATCATGTCATCAATAATTTTTGATTCTGGGAAAGTGGGTTTCGAACAGTTGTGCTGGAAGGGTATCTCGCTGAGATTGGAAATCGAATTGCGAAATTTTGTGCGCTTTGGTTTCCTGTTTATTTGATGGGAATCTTATTGCCCCACCACCGTCACACACACTTCCACTGATTACAAAAGCTTATGTTCCCGGGTAAATTGTTTATCCATCGAAGAAGAGAACGAGGACAAAGGACTGAGTTTTGTTATAACTAAAAAGGCCACTGCATCGTAACCCGCCTGGCGTTTAAGGATTTATGCACTGACATGTCCTTTTTTTTTTTTTTTTTTTAACAGATGAGGAGAGGACCTACAAATTACACAAGTAACAGTTTCCTGACCCAAGTAATTAAATGGCTTGACGATCTGAACACCCAATAAAATTATAGGTTATCTACTGATGACACGCTCGTATATTGTAGGCAGCTAGCTAGCATGACATGTTTCTCGATGTTTGGCCCACGGCAGCCCAATAATTAAGCGGGTTCATGCTCATCGAATTAATTTTCTGAGTATTTTGTACATAATTTGAAGAGAAGTCAGACAGAGCCATTATAGGGTTCATCGGTTGGCCCTCTCCTCCTATTAACTATAAAATCAAAAATTGAAAAAGAAAAAAGGGGGGAGAAAAAAACAAAATGGGACTGCACATAAACAACCACCATCCAGCCACGACATGAGTTAAAAATTGATTGCATTTGCATGCTGAGGCTAAGATGGCAACTCTTATTTACCCACTTGCATTACACAGTCTATCCTTCATTCCGCAGTGCATGATGGTCCTTTACTTTGTCATTATAATCTTCCGCACGTTCCGGCCCTATGCGAAAATGGTCTCCAGCCACAGCCCGTCAACCTATCCCATATTGGGATGCTTGACTTCATATTATAAAAATCGCAGCCGCCTGCTAGACTGGTATACCGAACTGCTGGCAGAGTCGGCAACAAAAACCATTGTTCTGGATCGACTTGGTGCACGTAAGACCATCGTGACGGCTAACCCGGCTAATGTCCAGTATATGCTGAAAACAAATTTTAACAACTTCCCAAAGGGCAAGCCCTTCACCGACATTCTTGGAGACTTTCTTGGCTGCGGCATATTCAATGTGGATGGGGAGCTATGGCGGGCCCAACGCAAGTTAGCCAGCCACGAGTTCACGGCCAAATCCCTCCGAGATGACTTCACGAGCGCATTGAGGGAAGAAGTAGCGAACGGATTGTTGCCTCTCTTGGGGTCGTTGGCAGCAACCGGAAAAGAGGTGGACTTGCAGGAGTTGCTCAGAAGGCTTGCATTCAACGTGGTGTGCAAGGTTTCGTTAGGAATCGATCCATTCTCCTTAGATCCTTCTCTGCCTGCTCCTCCTCTCGCAAGAGCATTTGACGTGGCGTCGGAGATATGCGCAAGGCGAGGAAGTGCACCTCTGAATATGATTTGGAGGGTCAAGAGATGGCTTGGGATTGGATCTGAGCGAAGGCTAAAAGAAGCTGTCGGGGAAGTCCATGAGTACGTTGATGAGATAATCAATCGCAAGAAGAAGATGGTCGAGGAGGGAGGTGATGACGGCAGAGGTTTACTTTCTCGCCTTATATTGGCAGGGCGTGGAGACAAGGTAATCAGAGACATGGTCATAAGTATCATTCTTGCAGGAAGAGACACAACTGCGTCAGCGATGACGTGGCTCTTCTGGTCGCTTTCATGTCATCCGGACATAGAACAAGATGTGATGAAAGAGGCAAAACAGGCGACGGAGACGATGCCGCTTGGCTACGATTCACTGCAGGAGTTGAGATTGTTGAAGGCATGCCTCTGCGAGTCAATGAGGCTCTACCCACCCATACCCTGGGACTCGAAGCACGCCGTGATTGATGATTTATTGCCAGACAATACGGTTGTCCGAGCCGGAGATAGAGTCACTTACTTCCCCTATGGGATGGGGAGAATGGAAGCATTGTGGGGTAAGGACTGGTTGGAGTTCAAGCCAGGCCGATGGTTTCTAGACCCAAGCCGAACAAGAGCACTGAAGAAGGTATGCCCTTACAAGTTCCCAATTTTTCATGCCGGACCGAGGGTGTGCCTAGGGAAGGAGATGGCCTTCGTTCAGATGAAATATGTGGTGGCTTCAATACTTGCACGGTTCGAAATCAGGCCTGTTAATTTGGATAGGCCGGTCTTCGTGCCACTCTTGACGGCTCACATGGCCGGTGGGTTTCGGGTTTTGGTCCGAAAGAGGAATCGGGATCGCAGAATGTCTTCCATCTCATGATATCACTGGTTAATCTAGTGAGTCAATTAACTTCTGGGAAGGAGCGTCGTCACACCTCCTGTTACTCCCCCGTATGCCGGGCGTGCAGAACATTTGAGGTGGACGCGAGTGAATGATTTTCTTGCGTGCGATTGTGTGCAATGTATACCAATGACCCAAGCAAATCGCGTAGCGCTTCCGGGGACCAAAACTTCAAAACCCACCGTCCGTGTGAGCCTTCAAGACTAGCCTATCCGAACTGACAGGCTTAATCTCCAACAGCACAAAGTTTAATTAGTTATGATATGAAGCCTTTCCTCGATTCCTGAACCGTGCGCGTGAACACATTTGTAAAAGAGTCTTGGATATGTTAATGGAGAAGTAACCATGCTTTTGCTTGTAAGATGCATTATTACTTCCAAAACCAAAAGCACTTTACCTTTGTAAACAACAAGGTTCTATTCCCCTTTGGGACTGGACCATGAGATGCGTCCTTCCTTCACTGCTAGTCGTCCGGAAATGGCGCCATTCCTATTACGCCAACTTATGAAAGAAGAGAGTGGCTGTTGCTCTCCGTGAGGACAACCCAAAAAAACACACACACACACACGAATTGAAAAGCTATTATTATTAATTCATTACTATATGAGCATCATTTTAATTAGATGTTGGCCCTAGCCCACATCGCCTAAAAGGACCGTCCTATCATACGGTCTCAGGTTAGCCTCTAAAGACACAAATTAACTACTATTCCCTTGTTAACTCTGTATCTTTATTTAAAAAAAAAAAAAAAAGAAATATTCCCTTGTTGTTAACTTTTAAATTAAAAAAAAAAAAACCAAAGCCATCAGGAAGCCTTCACCACTCGCTACTATTCATTAACTAGCATATCCAACATTTCGCAATAACACAAAGACAGAACCCATCTTGGGATTGTAATTCTAGGAATAGAAGACTTTTTAAAACGACTACATACATTGGATACTAATTGTCAGAAATTAATTTTTTTTTGTTTTTCTTTTCCGTTTCTTACGTGAATCAGACGTATTTTACAGTGACAGGCTTCCAAACTGCTTGTTCCATTCTTCATACAACCCGAGTTCATTCAAAGAAACAGAGGGTCTCACCTCTTGCAGTGCGTTTTCAAAGTCCTGTAAAGTTAAAAAGAGCAATTACAAACGGATAACCGTGGACAACTTCTGCGCTCAAATTCTTTGTTCATTTTGAAACAATCAGCTTTGGCATGCACAATTGTTCGTATTCATTTTGGTCAAGGTCCACTATTATCAATACCTGAAGAGAAACTGGCCGCATATCCTCCTTTTTCAGCTGTGTAATATCTATACCCTTCCTCAGTGCTTCTCTGAGTGGACCCATAGATGCCTCTTTGACTAAATTTTTCATGTCTGATCCGGAATATCCTATGACAAATCCAAAGCCAGGAAAAAGTTTATCATGGACACAAAATATCAGACAGAATATCATTCATAGGGATCCAGCTCAAAAATGTAGAAACTTTATACCTTCAGTCAGGCTGCATATGGTATTGACATTGTCTGTTGAAAGCTTAAACAATCCATCCTTCTCTAAGAGGTTACGCACAATCCAGGCTCTGGCTTCTTCATTCCAATCACCAGCAAATCAAGTATAAAGGTTATACTTATCCATTTGAGTAAATAAACATGACAAGGTGAAATATGTGAATTGCACCTAACAAAGGTAGGGGGATATAGAGTCTCTTGGTAAGTCGCCTACGTGCTGCCTCATCAAGTTCTTGGGGGCGATTTGTTGCTCCTGACAACAAATTTAGTAGATAAAGTCTTTGTGGGGGTGGGCGAGGAGAAACTTTGCTACAATGCCATCCCATGAAAAGAACAGCACGAGGAAAAAGGAATTAAGGTCTGAAAAAACATGACCAAGGATTAAATATCACCTATAAGAAGAATTTGCTCACTGCCACCGTCAAAGCCTTCCATCTCAATCAGGAATTGTGTTTTGAGTCGTCTACTTGATTCATGTTCACCTTCTGACTTCCGCTGTGCAACCACATAACAGTTTTCAAGTGCTACACCTTATGCACATGGAATCATAGGTGATGGGAACAAAAAGAAATCTAACAAAGACATTTTTAAATGGCATAGATTGCATAGGTGACCGTGCAAGTACATTGATAGCAGCTCCTAATGGATAAAAAATACAGCATATTGGTCAGAATATTTACCTGGGACAGAAGCGAATCTATTTCATCAACAAAAATGACTGCAGGCTGACGACAACTGGCAACACCAAACAGGGCTCGAACCAACTTTTCACCCTCACCAATCTTGTATTAAAATAGGAAAATGTTGATCAGTTAAACAGGTATCACCAATAATAAATGACATTGAAGGACATAAACCATATGCAAGTAGAATTATCTATACTGCTATGTCCTCTCATTTCCTTGGTGCATATTACTTCAATTCTGACAGCTGAGTAGATAAAAAGACTTAGGTATGCCTTGGAATCCACGTCTTTCCTTTAGTCATTTTCTTGTTTACACTATCATTTCCCGGGTGTGGTAAATATTAGAAGAAAGGAATAGGTGTTGGGTAGACATGTGCAAATGCATATGGTCCACAGATGCTTGCGGAGTAGAAACAGAATTCACTGGACTTGGAGGATGGAGGGTGGACAAAGAGAGGAGTTTGCGTAGAGTTGAAGGAGCATAAAAGATAGTGTAAAAAATTAAACATTTGACATGAAATGCCTTAACACTTGGAGACCAAAACAGACAATAATTTAATGGGAAATGACTCATTTTTGAGACCAAGTCACATGCTCTAAATTCACAGTGTTTGGAACATAAATCTAAGAATAGCTTCTGCATTTCATCAGAAGACTTCAAAATATGGCAACTACACCACAAAGTTTCCAGAAGTTGGAAGTCCATGGAGTGGAACACTCAAAAGACTAAGGAAATCATTACATACCCACTTGCTTGTTAACGAGCTGGCCGATATGTAGAAAAAGGTTGCCTTGGCCTCTCCGGCTATAGCTTTTCCTATCATTGTTTTCCCAGTCCCCTAAACAAAAAATGAAAGGTACTCAGATAAATAAATGAATTGGTAGCTGGTGACAATTCCCATATTTTCTTCATGATTCAGTAAATACCGGTGGACCAAAGAGAAGAAGACCTCTTCCGGGAGAACGACAGCCTTTAAATATGTCAGGGCGTAATAAAGGCCATATGACCATCTCAGTCACACATTTTTTAGCATGGTCCAACCCAGCTACAGCAATGGTAGGCAAGTTTCCATCAGAACATTGTAGATAAGAAATGGTAATGCTAACTGGTTTGCAACACGAAATTTGAAGTGTTTTATAGTACCAATATCATCCCATCTGACATTAGGATCCCTGTCCATAATCTCATTACTGACGTGCTCAATGAGACGAGGTTCCAGATTCCTCAACTTTTCAGGAATTTCACCATCAGGACCGCATAGCATTTCCAGACTTGTTGAGACAGAGAACATGTTAAACAATTGGTACAATATATAAATTTTGGAACTGCAGAAAGATAAGAGCAGGAATGGCAAAAACTACTATAAACAGGATGACACAAGCCCGAAAAAAGACAGAGGCCATAATGTAGTCTGCACCAGAAGACAGAAAGGTGGGTACACTGCAGATTCACAGTCTGTACAGGGATATTACAAATTGATTGACTGTAACACTACATTATGGTACTAAATTTGCTGGTTGCAGGATTCTGCAAAAGTTTGGATCAGAAAACCTATTCCTTGGAATTTACTACCAAGGACATTCAGAGGAATCATTTTTCCATGGATGTCTTACTTAACTGATGGTCTATTTTTTGGCTTCAAGCTGTAATCAGGAAATGTAAACTTTCACTTCTGATATCATGAAATCATAATTGCAGAACTAACCATCTCTTTGTTGAGTCATCCAATGCATCATCACTCTTTCCTGCAACTCTTGTGGTCATATTTCCAGTATTGCTTCCATTTGATCGTATGGGAGGAACAAAATTGCCACGAATGCCACGACGTGAAGAACCATATGATCTCATCCCATAGCCCCTGTTTGTGTTTTCATTTTGTGGGGAGGAAGATCCATTCGGTGATCCTGCCAATCCTCGTCTTAGCCTTGCATCCATTTCCTAGGATACAGCAAATTCATCTTCAGTAATGTAAAAGAATAAAAATAAGAAGAAAGTGCATTTAAGCTTCAAAAGGGTGAAGATGAATCCAGCAAATTAGTATTAGTGGAATACTAATGTAACCCTAATCTCATATCTCCTTGTCAAACAGACTTCCAAACAGATATGCACCTTTGTCTAACCCTAATCTAATATGAGGATTGAGATGGTTATACTACAGCTAGTAAGTACCATTAGGACAACCGAGTTCCTGAGCTAATCCTTAGTTGTAGAGAATATATATTCAGACTTCTGTTTCTAAGGGACAGAGAGTTTATCAAGCATTTTTAGCTGCTTCAAAACTGTAGCTAAAAGGAGTAAGACTTTGAAGATACAATGAGATCAGACTACAATATCATACTGAAATATCATAGATTAAGCCATAGCTAGGAAAAAAAAAGACGAATTGAAAACAGAAATATGATCGGCAAATGAATGTACCATTTTTGCTTTTGCAGTTACAAATGCATTGCCAGAAACATCTGCATTAGTTTCTTCATTATTTGATGGTGATTTTGTTGTGTCAGTTCTGGGGCTATTCATTTCAGCAAGCGAACGCTTTGATCCCACAGCATTCCCATAACCTCTCTTTTCCTCATCCAGTTTTATATAAGTAGAAAGACCACAACTTCTAGGATGGCTGTAATAAGAATGAGCCTTTTCTACAATCACACAGTCCTCAGATGTACCACTTTTGGAGTTCGAAGAAGTCCTTTGCAAGCCATAATTTGCATTCTCGATGTTGTTTCCATACAAGGATGTTAGCTTTGCCTGTGTCATAACATCTGCTGCCTTGCAGTCAAACTTGCCCTGCCCATCCAACTGGTCTCCCTGAAGGAAAGTCAATTTTTTGGTTGATGCACCAACCACCTCAAAATTTCATAGCTTAGGTTGAATTTTGGAGTACGAGACATCAAGATAGAGATTATAGGCCACTATGTTGCATATCATGAAAAGGAAAATTATTATTATTATTATTATAAGAAAAACACTGAATTCTCATTTGGTTTAGACAGTCATGATGGAAAATATTAAAATTTGTAATCCATACCAGTTCATTGAAGGACTTTATACCGTGCTGCTGAAGAAGAGCCTGAAAGTATTTTGATTGCTTGATTTTTTCCAGTTTGATATCTATTTTCCTGCCAAAAACCTGCCCAGAAGCTCTATCTGCCTGTTGAAATGCTCGCCTAACCACACAGGGCAAGAAAATGATTATTCATTATGTTTTTTTTTTTTTTTTTAAAAAGAGCACGCACGGTGATAAATGAAAACGCAGTTGCAAAAGGTACTCGAATTCAGGTTCGTTCTTCCTCCCAATGCTTTCTACTGCAGATTGTGTTATAAATTTATCTTTTTCACTTAATATAAATCCAATTAAAATTTTTAGCTAAAATGATAATGAAGCAATGGAAGATTATCTAATCGGACAGTAGCAGAAATCACCGATAAATGAGGCTTCCGTTAGAAGGTTATCCAAAGAAAAAACTCGATCGCATTCCATAGCCATAATAATAACCCGAAGAGAGCATCGATTGCAAAAGGAAAGAGCCCAAATTTTTTTTTTTTTTTTTAAGTAGAAGAAGAAAGAAAGGAAGGAAGGAAGGGGGAAGATACCGGTCAGAGTCAGGAAGGAGAGATCGGTGAGCGGAGCGGAGGTTGGAGAGAGCCTGGAGACGGATGGGGCGAGCGAGTGCCTGATCGAAATTGGTGAGGGAGTGGGAGTCGAGGAAGCCAAGGAGACGGAGGGAGAGGACATACGCAGCGGAGAAGTCGCGCCTTTCCAGAGCCAAGTCGGCGCCGAACTGGAGCGAGTGCAGTCGCTTCAGGTTGTCTTCCACCTTCTTTCTCCAACACCTCCCAGATTCTCCAGATTCCTCCATTTTCCTTCCTTCCTTCCTTGTCCAATCCAATGAATCCAATCAGCCGAAGCCGAAACAGAAGCAGGAGACGGCGCCTTTTTTTTCCCGCTAAACTTTTTGTTTGGATTGGCATAAATGCTGACAATTTAGTAAACGCGCCATTTAAAATTTAAATACAGTGGTTTTATGCACCGCCATCGCTTTCCCCCCCCCCCCCCCCTTTTCCCTAAAAGAAAAAAAATCAATTAATGTGTTTTCCGGCAATTTACTGAAATAATGACCTTTTTAAAGAAAGAAAAAGTCAAGAAAATAGTTGCTAGGAACCGTTTATTAAAATGATGGTTTGATTCAATTAGATCATTTTGTTTATATGGAAGCTACGTTACCGCCAAACAGATGAATAGAGATAGCATAAGAACATGTTGCAATCCAAACCAACAAATAAACACCAGCAAATTCAAACAAGAATTTGGGAAGATAATCAAGAGTAAAACCCAGATGTCATCTCCATCATTGGCATTTGATTGCCACATCTAGAAGATAATTGCAACCATTACCTAAAAAGAAAGAAAGAAGCCCTAAATAAAAGAGCCACGGCGCCAGTCATTCCTCGCATTCATTCATAGAACTGCCAAACAGATACAAAACTTATGAACCCCACTTTTTACAACTGGCATGGCACACCTAGTGCGACGGCGGAAGATAAAATATAAACAAGCTACCGAGCATCTCCCATTGTTTTGCGGAGGAGGACCAGTCCTGCACCGTTCATTATCAGGATAATAACATGATCAGCGGTGGCTCTGGTAAGTTCCATGCATGGAGGAAGCTGGAAATTTACAGATGCTACTAGCTAAATCAGCGAATGTCAGCAACTCCCTCCCCCCTCCCCAGTCATGTGCTTCCAGGCACATCCCCACCCGCTGCTGGCTTGCGATTCAAGTAACGAATAACAGCATCTTCAACCCTGCTCAATCACATCACACAATAATGAATGAGAACCGGCCATTCCCATGAACAGTCAGCCAAGTCTCTAATTAAGTTATTAGATCCAAAAAAGAAACCCCTTGTATGCTAATCACGATGCATTTCTAGAGCAGTTGGCAGGGTTATGTCATAGCTACAACAAATTTGAGAACCCAAAAATGAAACACCCCTCCTCCCCCCCCCCCCCCAAAAAAAAAAAACAATACTCATTGAGAGAAAAAGGAAAAGAGAGTGTAAAACTCTGGGAAGTGATCCTGCAGTTGCATTGCTTTTAGGGATAACTAACTGTCCCTTGATTCCTAGTGTGAACATAAGTATTATTGGAATCAATTCACCAGTGACACCAGAAGCCATTTTTCAAAATGGCATATTAAGAACCAATGGAAAAGCAATCAAGAACACTTTATAGGAGGGAAAGTTGAGGATACCAGGGCTGGTTGAAGAAATCTGATCGGCGCTCTTTCTCAGCACTTCTACTAGCTTCTCCAGTGACAAGCTTCAAATCCCTGCCTTGCGATTCAATCAGTGCATTAATAAATTCCGCGGGGGATTGGCTGAATCCAAGAAAGAATGCTCGCCTCCTCCGATGTTCATGAATTTTCCTTATTGCAGTGCATATTGCTTCGTCACAGGTATCAATCTCTTTGTTCTTCTCTGCATTGGCCAACAAAGCAGACAATTCCCTCTGTATGGGAAAGGGCACATCCACCACCACATCATAGCAGGCAGTTCCGGCTGGACTATTCCCTGACAATTTAATCTTATGCTCCAAATGGATGGGTTGTGGTGGAGACAAATGCGGTGATATTTTTTGTGAAACCATGGTGAACTTCATTTTTGATTCCCCAAAAACTTTTTGAAGAGGTGGATCGCAATTAAAAACAGAAGGATCATCTGGGTTCTGCAGTTTCCTAGCCTTCACATAATGCCAGATAGCAGCTATTATTCTTGGGCGCGTATCAACCTCAACACCCAGAACTTCCATCAATGCTGGAGACAGCTTAAATTTCTCAGGCACATAATTCATTTCCAACCGTATATTGACCATGAACTCTTTGTCCCCTTTCCTCTTCACTTCAAAACCCTCATGAGGTGCAGGCGATCGAGCTTGTTCCCATATAATCATATGATTGTCAGGATACAGTCTCTGCTCCAATGAAATGGTCACTCTCTTGAAAAAAGATGAGAACTTTGGGTACATGGGATTAGATTTATGAACTACCCCCGGCTGGTCAGAATCTACTCCATCTTCCAGGATTCTTCCAACAATCTTAAGAGTCCAACTTGGGGGCTCAGCATTTGGCTTTGTGGGGATTGTTTTAATCTGATTGGAAAAAGTGTTGAAAACATAAATTCGAAGTGTTTTCTGGACGCAAGGAGGCTTCTTAAGGGCCTCCTGGATGTCAACTTTCTTTCTAGCTAGTGCAGCATCAACATGAACCTCAAACTCAAGCAGTTGAGTGTACAAAGCAGATTCAGGTAAAATTGATGCCACCCTTTCTTGCAGCTGCTTCTCAGGGGGCTTTTGCTTCTTCCTACGAGCAGCAGAATCCATAATTTTTAATGGGGAAACCATGTTTGGCATAGGAACACTAGGAGGTCGCACTGGGGGCTTTTGAGCAAACCGCTTTGCACTTGCATTACCAGGGGTTGAAAATGAGGGGGAAGAGGAACCCAAGTTGGCTATGCCAGCATTCTGATTCTGGCCAATAGAAATCCCTTGGCCATGTAGTTGTGCCTGGTATTGAGCTGCATGAACCTGTGCAGCATGAACCGCATGGGCCTGTGCTTGGGCATGAGCCTGCTGTGCCTTGAATTGCGCCTGGGCTGCAGCCTGTGCTTGGGACAGCTGAAACTGACTGGGAAACCCAGCACCAATTTGTGCCTGGGTTTGTGACTGCGAGAATGGTGGATTTGTAGGCATTGATTGATTGACCATTCCAACATTGGCAAATGGTGATGAAGACTGTCCGAGGCTTTTAGTTGGGTTATTATTGTTGACAGACATAGTGGCCACTGTCACTTCAATATCCAAGTGATAAGCTCTACGAAATGATCTGTAAGCCTGCGAAACAACTCCGAGCCTGCAGGGGATTCACTTATTCATAATCCATACTACTCTGTCACCCAAAGTTGAAGAGCCCACCCAAAAAAAAAAAAAACCCCACAAAGAAAGAGAAAAGGATGTGTGAAACGCCAAACAAACTTTTCACCAAAACCCTAAAATTCAATACCCATTTGGACACAAAAATCCCCGAAAAAGCAAATTGGCGACAGAACATGAAATTGAAACCATAACAATACTACACACTTTCAAGTAACAGTAATTGCCCCTTTTTAAACCCAGAATCCAAGAACCCCAGACAAGAAAATCAGTAGAAGGAAGGTATGTATGTCGAGCAGCTGGGGAAGGGGCAGGCAAGGACAAATTCACTAGTTAATTGAGATATTCCTCAAAGGAAAAGAAAAACCCTTTCTTATCACAGAAAGGCAAGATCACTAAGATGCTTGATCTACAGATTTCCCAGGCTTTTTCAATCAGAAAAATAAATAAATAAATAAATAATAAGTAGAAGAAGAAATCAAGAGAAAAAAAAAAAAGAGGAACGAAGTGAAAGACCGAAGAGATGAAACCTTACCCCCCCAAAGTCTAAAAAGAACAAGTATTGTGGGTACTGGTAGCCCTCTCCTCTTTGCTTTCTTGACCTCTGCGACGGAGGAGACAGAAATGAAATGACTGTCCCCACCCCCCCACACGCACACACACTCTCTCACTCTCTCTCTCTCTCTCTCTCTCTCTCTCTCTCTCGTAAACGAGATGCACCGAACCAACCAACCAGCCAACCATCCACTGCTCGTTCTATCATTTGATGGGCTTCTTCTTTGCTAATAACATCTTTCTGTTTTTTTTTTCTTAACTCGATTGGGATTGAGCAGGCCCACTGTCACCCCGCCTTGCCAGGTCAAAGCCCAAGTTTTTGTGGGCTGGAAGATGCGTCTACAATTTATTTATTGATTTGTAGCAATGGATCATTGTTAAAATAGTAGGCATGTTAAATATTTTACAGTAATTATGCCATTCACTAATTATTTATTCATTACTGGTTCATGACCATCATTATTTATTTATCTTCGCGTCTCCTTTTTTCTACCATTTTTTTTTTTCATTGATTTGTAGCAGAAGATCGTTATTATTTATTTGTTAAAATAATAGATAATTGTTAAGTATGTAAAATATTTTCTAGTGCTTATGTCCTTAATTAATTATTTGCTTATTACTAAATCATAATGCGTTGCGTCATATATAATATGTAAAAAAAAAAGGGTTTGTAAGAATTAAGAATTGCAATCAAACACTAAACATAAAATTAAAAGTTGAAGTCACCTTAACACTAAACCTTATAACTTGGAAGTTGAAAATTGAACATAAACTCGTTGTGCAGAGGGGCATCTCGGAGCACTAGTAGGGGATAAGTGCAACCTTACACATTAAAGCAATTACTAATACTAAAATCCAGCTTTAAAACACCACTATGATTGTTCAGTAGGCATATCGAACAACTCCATAGATTTATTGCCTGGAAAGCCGTAAGATTCAAGCTACCATAACAGAACAGTTCAATATAAAATTGCTCAGCCTGTTTCTGCTGCACCCAAGAGGCTTCCATTGTAGTTCCTTGCCTTCAGGATCTGGGCAGCAAGTGTATATTGCCATGCCATCGCCTGAATAAGAAACCAGTGATGTAGAAGCACCTATTACAAGTAGCTCGTTCCCCAGAGACTTGAAGGCTACACCCCATCCTTTGTGAGAATCAGCACTTACTGGGACTGGCCCTAACTTTCTCCATGTTTTGCTGTTTTTCAGGTACACTTTGAGCTCATTTGAGGACGTCTTGAGTGTATAAAGCTCATTGTTCACAACAGCCACGAGGGGTGGGGATTGGAAAGTAGCGACTGGAGTATCCTCCAATAAGTCTGGGATGAGTTCCCATGACTTTTTATCCTCGTCGAAAGCTTCTCCGCAAGTGAGGTCTTCTCCCTCCTCGTTTCTCCCTCCTATTACAAAAAACTTGTTATCCATGTAACAACCAGAGCAAAGCTTCCTTCTCCGAAGCATCCTTGGAAGGGTTTCCCATGATTTAGTATCTGGATTATATTTCTCGGCAGAATTTAGAACTTCTAACCCAGTTCCGGTTACCCCGCCAGCTACAAAAGCAAAAGCACCCGAGGAGGCAGAAGCAAACAGACACCTTGGATTGATCATGGAATGACATTTTCTCCAGCCATTTGTTTCCAATTCATATCTCCAAAGGGTAAGACCATCTATCTCCCTGCCCGAAACAATGAGATGGGTCCCCGCACAAAGAGATTCTTTGTCTCCAAAGTTGAAACAAGGGTCAGCAGGTAAGTCTGGAAGCTTCCTTCGAGAACTGAACTGCCGATCAAATGCCCACCAACTCTTGTCCCCAGTTGCAAATATAAACACAGATGATTCTCTAATTCCAATTTGCCTCCTAATCTTGAATAGCTCACCGCTCTTTAAAAGACCAAATATGCGCTTGTTTACAAATGGAAATTTCCAGTGTTCTGATCTTGGAACCCTTGCCAAAATCAGATTTTCTACCTCATCGCTGAGTGGAGTTATGTAGGGGTAATCTGCATCCTGAGGTTCTATGCTCGAAGAACCACTAGCTCTGCCTTCGCTAGGGGAAAACCTGCACCAGCTTGGGCCTTCTCTTCCATCAGTTTCACAAACACCAATCTTCTTTGGTGGAGGATCATCAGAAGTAGCCCAATAGCTATTATCAGAGTCCCCTGCAAGCACACCTTTCTTACTAGTATAATGGTCGGATCCGCCCACATCACATCTTTCTTCACTGTCTAGCTCTTTGCCCTTGGACATGGATCAGAGTTCTGTTTCACCGAAAGGAAAAGACCTTATGTACGCAGCCATGAAGACGGATCAGGGAAGCACAGATTTTATGTGCCCGGTGAATCGACAAAGAGTCGGCAGAAAAGAAAAAAAAACGCAGAAACACAGAGGAAACCAGTCCAAATAACTGACTTTTGACTTTTTAAATCGTTTTTGGCAGCTAGGGATTCTAAAAGAATTGAGAGATAGTTTATGCCAGACATCCCTATAAAGGATATCTGGGTCAGTAGAGAAATTTAAGCAAACTAACCGCGTCTAGATCATCAACAACATAAAAAGGCCCAGGTCATAATTTTTGAGAGCCGTGGACCACACTGACGACACGACTTCAATTGAGATTCTGCATGTGCGCGCGCGTAATATGTGTTCGACGACCAGACACAAACTTGAGAGATCAAAAGAAGCCTTTTTGTGATTAAGCCAATTCACTAAACTCCCTTTCGGGCTTAAAACAGAAAAACCGGTAAGGAGACTGAGATCGCAGTCAAATATCAGCAGCAAACAAGACGTACAAGGGAATAAAAAGAGCATAACAATTCTGGAGACAGACTAGGTGAAGCAGGAAACATGGGTTCACGAGAGTAAGGCATCCCAAAGTCAAAGTGAAGTCGATTCAGCATACATGGGACATCAAGCCTAACAAAGAAACGCATAAATTGTAGGCACCCCACCCAGAGGGAGTAGTAGAGAACTAGAAGACACACACGCACACGCACTCAAAATAGGCGCAGAGAGAGAGAGAGAGAGAGAGAGAGAGAGAGAGAGCGAAGTGGAAGAAACTTACATGTCAATCAATTCCAGCAAAGCCAAAGGGGGGAGACGGTTAGGGAGAGAGAAAAATCAGGTAACCAACAAGACAAGACAAGACACAAACTCTCGGGGGGATCTCATGCGCTGAGGTAAACCCCCAGGAGGCGGAGTAAACGGAAGAGAGAAATGCTGAGTAAAATGTATAAATCAAAATAAATGCACGCACGAAGGGATAACAGTAAGTAACGCACGGAGAGGAGAGGGAAAAGGGGATTAAAAAAGAGGCAAGAGAGATGATTGGCGGTTAATCGAAGCATACGCGGGTTTGGGTGAAGTGATGAGAGTTCAATTTCAGGACAGCCCATTTACTGGGTGGGTTGGGGGATGGGTATTCCAAATATAAGATATCCTCTTTGCTCATTTTGCCATTAAATTATCCACTTATTACTCTACTGTTATCGTCGTCTCTCCGACAACATCACCCACCACAATTGCATCTTTTGATTTTTCTAAATAAAATAAGCCATCTTTACACATACATACACCACGCCGACGAGAAGAGAGAGAGAGAGCAAGTTTTCTGTTTTTTTTTTTTTTCTTTCTTTTCTTTTTTTAATGTTTTCCATTTATACAGAAAGGAGAGAATTTTGCAGGCAGGCAGAAGCCATGGTCAATTGTCATCAATTGTCATACTTCTTCAGAGACCATTAACAGCATTGAAATTTCTATTTTTCTTTCTTTTTTTTTTTTTTTATTAGTAGTAAAAACACTGAAAAAACGTCAGCACAAGCACATGCAACCGTTACGGATTTCCATCAAAGAAAAAAAAAAAAAAAAAAACAATTCTTAATGACATGACAACATGTGCGATGCATAACTCAGAAGAAAAACATTGATTGGACAGAAGTGTTGAATAATATAATTACTAAAAAAAATATAAATATGATTATAATAATGTAAAAAATGAATTATTCTGTATATATATATATATATATATGTATCTGTATGATTTTATTAATTGTATCCATTATTTCAGTATATGCTTGTAATTGCTTCCATATCATGATATAGCAGTAAGTGAAATAAATTGATTTCACATCTCATGATCCGATTTTCACTGGGAAATTATATTCCGACAATTTGCTAGCCAGATTTTACTATTAAAAAAAAAAAAAAAGAGACTCTTCTGAAGACATGTCTATTTCTTACATAATCTGAACTTTACAGCAAACAAAGGTGCAAAAGAGTTTGATAGGTGGCCATAAGCTGCCCTAGCAGCATCGATCGCTTCATCACTTAAATTAGACATTGTAATAAATGCAGTCTCTAAAGTTGTCTCTATCCATAATCTACTTTCTCTGGGAACTAGAAAGACACCTAGTCGGCTACCTATGAGTTGAGGTTGCCTTTTTGAAGAGAGCATGGGATGGGATGGGATGGGATGTAACTAACACAGGTGGCACTTTGATTTAGGGCACTCAACGTTGATCTCGCTGATTAAACCCAGAGAATTTCATATTGCGGTGTAATCCAACGGCAAGTTATGGGACCGTTGTACCTGTCCTATTCAGATGGTGGTACTTAAAAGACTGTGGCACTGTTAGTTAAACAATTAGGGCATGATTAGTTTAATGCTGCCAGCGACAACCAAGTTGCCACGCTCTACCCCAGAAAGTGGAAAGTCCATCGGATAAGATTTCATTCAATCTTTTAATGCAAAGTTTGCGTGTTGGCTCTCCACTGATTAGTGCGCTGGATTGGATTTACCTCTCATCTCTGCACATTTTATAGTCTACATTTCGCTTCGCTGTCAAGCCCGCGTGGGTTTTAGCATTTTGTGTTTGGAGGGGTGTTCCGGTCTGAGACTGTTATATCGAGCTCGACGGTGGTGCGACTGGCAGCCTTTAGCCCACATACTTGGAACAAAAGCCATGGTAAGTAACGCTAAATAAAAGAAACATTTCAATGAGAGCCACCAACAATCCTTTTTGAAATTTGTCACGGCCTGTGGCATCGCAGAAGCACATTCTTAATGGAAGTGAAGGGTTCTTTAAACCAAGTTTAAAAATGACTAATTCGCCTAAACTGGACTCCTTTTCGGATTCGCACGATTCGTGTGACGCTTCAAAAATTTAAAAGATAAAAAATAAAAAGGATATAAACATTTGATTATTCTACTTTGCATGTTTATGTAAATTAATGGGCCTTACACACGCGCAAACAAAGTGCACGCTTGATGCACTTCATTTCTCCTGGAATTTAATCTTGCAGATACGCGCTGTTTCCTCATAGCGGCCACTAGGCTTATGAGAAGAAAGAATGCAATCATCAACGTCAAAAAGATTGCAGATGTCGTTAAGAAGTTACGTCCAGTCACAACATTTCAGATATAGATTATAATTCACCATGAATATATAATATCGTAGGTTTGTGTTGAGCACACCCGAATGCAACCCAAACTTTTTCTCCCTGTTTTTGCGTGTTAGTTGCGAAACTCGGGCTAGAGGAACGACACTGCAAGAAGTACTGGATCCCTTCCCTTAATTGTCGTGCCATTTACCATAGACGTATGAAGCAAGCATGATTTCTGACTAGCATTCTGCAATGATTCATAGGTTAATTATATTTCAAGAATTGATCTCATCCAATGTTTATCTATATCCAAGTCTATCTCCGCCATATGTTGTTAAGTGTGATATGGTTGCTGACCCGTATAAACTTTACTTGGAAGGGACCGAAAAGCCTTCGCAAATAAAATATGGAAATGTTCTTTAGAGGATGATGAACACGTATATACTTAGCAAGCAAAGATATCCGCCCATAATTTCAGGTATAGTGCCCAACCAATGGCATGGAGGTGATGGCGGTGCATGCTAACGTAACATGCTTGCCATTGTTTGTAGTGGTCTTTCAAGTATATGTCCACAATTCCTTTCCAAATATCAACACTCAAAACAATTTTTTTCGTCTAAGAATGCGATGATAGCCACTCTCGAATGTCCAAAAAAGAGGATAGACGTACGGCAAGTGGCAGGTAGTTAAAAAGATATTCTACCAACATATTGCTTGGTTTTCTTGCTGATGAGGTATAAGAAATTCGACATTAGTTTCCACCAATGCAGTTGACTCATCCAGATGGTTTCACAGGGGATATAACTGAACTGAATTCTCCGAGTTCTGCCTTCCCTCCAGTGGACTTCCTAAATATGTTAATTAATGTTCGCCTGGAGGACAACCGAACGAACTTTGTTAAAATGTGATGGCCTCATCTTGGTTTTTGATTCTGAAGTACCTTTAGGCCATTTCATTCCATACATGCCGGGTCTACCGCCCTGATATGTCAAAGTTGGGCACATTCTTGAAAAGGGGCCTCAAGGCAAAGTCTTGAAGAAGGGCTCAAAGGCCAACCCACATGAGAAACAAAGAAAGCCCAAATCAATACGTACATAATCTTGTCAGGCCAGCCCATAATCCACGACCACCCCAGAAGAAGATACGAAACAAAACTAGCAGTCTGGCAGACACCATCCATTCTATTCCCCAAACCCATCTGTCCATCAATGGCTACCTCACCCTCTGTCCCCAATTTCCTCTCCTTCCTCTTACCCACACAAAACCCACCTCCCAAAACACAGCCTCCCTCCCATCTCCTTCTTTCGTCTGCTAAAACGCGCTCTAAGAATGCAAAGTTCATTGCTTTGGCGGCCCAGGGGGGCATGTCCCCGGAATTGTCCTCTGTGATATGCCCCTCCCTTGCATATGCAAATACCCTCTTCTTCAGATCGGCGTACAATGTACAGGTGATTGTGGACGACAACGAGCCTGAAGAGAGGCTACTGAATAGGTTCAGAAGGGAGGTCATGAAGGCCGGTGTTATTCAGGAGTGCAAGAGACGAAGATTCTTTGAGAACAGGCAGGACGAGAAGAAGAGGAAATCCCGTGAGGCTGCTAAGCGTAATCGAAAAAGGTTTGTGTATTTGTTCCTCCGCTTTTTGATTCCCTTGTCTATGCTCTTCTGATTGATTGTTTTCCTGCTGCGAGAATTGGAAGGAAAGCAAATCTTTTAATTTTACCGGAGAAATTGTTTGATTAATAAAAAAATTTTACTTTGCTTTGGGATCATTATATTCTGCCTGTTTAGCTGATAAAAACTTTTGAGATGATATTTTGGTTTGCTTATTTCGGTTGTAGAAACTCGGCATTGAGGCTAAAAGGGAAAAGGGGATGTTTAATCTAATGGTTTGTGGTTATGACCAGGGAAAAAAAAAAAAAGAAAAAAAAAAATGAAGTAATGATTTGTAGCATATTCATGGGAATAGAGAATGTTTCTCAGACAGTGGCTATTGCCTGGTGGGGTTCCCTTGCTATTCTTGCTCATCCGAGGGACCGAAAAAGCAAAAATTTTTAGAACTTCCTTTCACGATGCTTTGGTTTATGAGGATAGTCTCCATGTCGGACTTTGTTTTTTGGGGCTCGAAAGTGATTGGCTATCAATGGAATCGATTTTGACCAAGCAACATTCTGGAATTTTGTGTGGTTTCTCAATTTTGTGGTTTGGTCGTTTGTACCCATCCTTCCTAACATTTTCAAGAAAATCATCCAACTCTTTTCACATGCTGAGCCTTTGTTTTCATTTCCTCCTTTGCGCATTCTAATATCTTGTGGATTTGAGCACCTAGCTAAAAGGCACCCATGACCCCATTTTTGGGTGGCACTCTTATATGAGAATTTGTTTTACCTCTGGACTTTCTTTGTAATCAGGCGCCCCAACCAGTCAAGGGCTTTATCTCCAAGAAGGCAGGAAGATCCTGCGTCAAAGAAGGTTGACGAAGTAGATAACTGGGATTTGCCTGAAGGGGACGTTTGACCACATGCCTTTTACTGTAGATTTTTAACTTTTGAAAATGAGTCCATCTTCTGTATCAAAAATTGCTGTATCCCATCAAGTTCGTGGATTGATCCTCTGCATCTCCATGTTGTTATCTATTTCTATCTGAAGTAATTTACCCCATTCTCGAATTGACGGTCCCTTCATCATGTTCTCCGAGTTATCTTTCAGACAATTATTTATTCTGAAATTAGCAAAGAAGTATTTTCCGCCAATGCAATGGCACAGGATCGGGAGAGATTTGCTTCGAATGGGAATAAATTCATTGTCCTTACAGAACCAGAAGCTCATACACAAAAGTGGATTAATATTTTACTGAGATGAGCCCGTGATCAGTAAGCTCCGTTGGTGTTTTTAAACCGATCAAGCAAAAAGATGATTGTTCCCGAATTATATGAGAACGGCATCGGGAAGGGTCAGGGACAGATTGCACGCATGTACCTGTTGGCACATGAAAAGGGTCCTACCGTGTACAAGAATGACCCTTAAAAAGGGCTCTATCTTGCATGCTGCAATAGGATTTCTAAAATAGAAAATTGAAATATCAAATAATATTATTAATGTTTTTGGTAATAGTTCTTTTGGGTTCAGATTTATTAATCATCATTTGATCTCCTCCTTGTGTTGTGTGTTTCTGGACATTAGTCTAATTTTTCAAGAGCACGTTTGAGATGGCGGGCAACTCGTGATCTGAAATCTCTGCTTACCCCACTCCGTGCTTCTTCGTGTCCGTTTAGTCGTCGGTACCAAAGTATCGATCCCCAAACTCACCCATCCCCGGTATGACTCGGAACTCTTCGTTCAATGCAACATCAATCTCTGACGTCACGATTTTCAGTGATGGGAATCTTTTGCATACGCAATGGATACCCTCTGGGGCCTGAATAAAAGGTTTAAAGCAGCGAGGCCATATCAGCAGCAGCAGCAGATTCAAGGCAAAATCAAACCAAACCAAAGGATAACTCACCGAGATTAGGTTTAGGAATATAATGTGTGATTCTGGAACTCCTTTCTGTATGAGTAGTTCTATTGCTTGGTTGGCAGAGTTACCTAGACACACACTCAGAAAAGAAAAGAATAGAAAAGCAACGAAAAAAGCCATCATCAACCAACACCATTCATTGATCATTAAAAATAATAATAATAACAATCAAGCCAAAATAGTCTATATAGTACAGCAACAAAATTGATTACCCGTTGCAAGAACCGGATCCAGAAGCAGGACATGACGCTCCGAAATATCCTTGGGAAGCTTCTCATATATAAGCTGCAATGCATGAGTTGATGACAGCAAATTATATGCTGTTGGCCAGCAATGTACTATCAGTGAAGCAAAGCACAACTTCTGGTCGAAATTTCCAGATGCAGATCAAATTATTTACCTGTTTCCCATTGTCCCCATCACGGTGGATAAGAATTTTTCCAATTTTTATTCCTTTGCAACAGGCACGCAATGCGTTTTCCATGCTTTCTCCACTGGGAAACAAAAACCAAACAAATAAAAAAACTACTAAAGGTTTTAGCCAAAGGAAAGCTACTTCTCGAGTACGAAGAATTAGATTTCAGAATGTTCCCAGGTGTCACTGAATGCTGGATGAGGTCATTTGGAAGTCATCAAAGCTTGATAGCATTTGATGAGATTTCAACCCCAGTATATTCACAAGCAAGGGAAAAACAGAGGCACCTCCAGATTACTAGAAATTAAACAAGTAGAAACTCAACTAAAGCTCACCTTCGAACAATGGAAACCCCACATAACTTCTTGCAGAAATCAACTCCAGTGTAAACAGATCCTGGAGTAAAACAAACTTTCAGAGCTTTTGGAGAACAGGATCAATCATCACCCAGCTAAGGTAAATATAGATTTATATGAGCTTGGCATTCCAGCAATTGAAACCATTAGCAGATAAAGGGCACAAGGTTCACAAGATTGATTGTTAACATCTTTATATTTCACTGGAATGACTGTAATCCTGCTTTTGGTCAAAATAAGAGAGAGAGAGAGAGAGAGAGGTGAAACCAAGCATTTCAATTAACCTTTCCAACACACCTGTAGGAGTAATTACTTGCTTCTCTTGGAATGGCAAATGTCCAAGACCATGTTCCACAACCTGAAAGTAAAACTTGATGAACCCAAACATTTCCATACTCAGTAGGTAAAATACTATTACACTACCAATTCTTCAATGAATCATCTATATAAAGAAGGTACCAGCCGAATAAGACGATCTGAATAAAATACAAAATCATGCTTAGATATTTCCCGATCTCGAATCAATGTATGCATACCTCTTATCTGCAATAAGTCAAAATTATAAGAAAATTGGATATCAAACTAGATAAACTAGATCTGGAAAACAAAATGTTTACAACTTAATCAAAGACATGCAACAAAAAGGAGGGAATTGACTTCAAACCTTATCCATATTCAGCAATCCAAAAGTATCCAATTTTTGCTTACATAAGTTAAAATGTTTCAAAGATGTGGGCTACACAGAAACAGGAGCCATAATCCTTGATGCCACCTCATGAATCCATCCAGAATCTCAGTCTAATCTGTGGCTCACATTACTAATTGTTCACGGATCACAATTGCATAATTTCAAGTTAAGAAACCTCAAAGCTATTGCCAATAATAAAGTGTATTTTACCCACAAATGTTACATGTTCTACACTTTCCAGCAAGCAGAACTTCAAAGGTAATTCATTTAACAACTAAAGGGCAGTGAAAAGCAGTGATCATGGTATTAGGAACCAGTGGAAGACACACCTGAAATGTTGACCGTATAAAATATACATTTTGATATATTTTGCAAAGATCATGTTGACCAAGCTTGGTCTGGATATGTTGCACTATCAAATTGATGGCAACATGATTATAACCACCACGAGGAATGATGACATCAGCATACTTCTTTGATGGCAAAACAAAATCATCAAAAGCAGGCTTAACAAATTTTGCGTACTGCAAAAGAAACATGAAGCTCTCAGTTTATATTATCCAAGTATTAAAATGTCCTAAAGAGTTTAAGCATATTAGATCCTGCACTTTACACAAACAATACGAGGGAACTTTAGACAGTTGTGAAATAGGAAAGAGTATTTATTAGAAAGAAACCATCTTACCTGTTCAAGAACAGAGTTTATGTCCCTGCCACGTTCAACTGTATCACGCCTGATTCTACGAGCAAGCCTCACATCAGCATCTAGCAGCAATTAATCACCTCATTAGATAATTGAGAAACACGTAACGATAAGCAAATAATCCCCAAAACAGAAGAAACTGTAACATTAGCAATCCAGAATAACGGTTAATATTTTCCAATTTAACCAAAAATTAAAAAAAAAAAGGACTAATGGTGAATGACCACGGTTCTGATAAGCAAACAAATTAGAAAGGCAAACCTGTGTCAACAAAAATCTTCATATTCATCAAGTTGCGGACACGCTGATCATGGAAAACCAGAATGCCCTCTAAGATTATCACGTCAGAAGCATTTACCTGATGAACAACTCCAAAGACAAGTAATCCAAAGTTCATAATGCGAAAGGTCACAGCATCAACAAAAGAATGGAAGTCGTTCTTGATCACACAGGTGTCAAAATCCAATACCTGCCTAAAGCTATCTGAACGGCGTTGATGAGTTTTAAAATCATAAATTGGAACGTGATAGGATTGCCCCAGTCTAAGCTTCTCAATGCATTCCAAAAGCTGCTCAGTGTCAAAAGCATCTACAAAAGAAACACCAATCTTAACAAATTCCCAAGAAAACCATCAACATAAACAAAGAATATTACGCCAAAGCGGCTGGCAGACAATGGGACTACCTGGATGATCAAAATTATATTCGTGTACGCGAACCAATTCCTCAGGTGTCAGGCCACGGTAAAATGAATCCTATATATATATATATATATAACCCTCAGTATTGTTAGGGCAAGGTCGACTTTTAAACAAAAGTTGAACGATTAATAAGTAAATTAGTCATAGCAAGCGAAGCCATTGTCAGTTAACCTGACTAACAAGAACAACACGGTGATCATGAAGCTGTTGAATGATCATATCACATACTGTGGTCTTCCCCGATGCCGTACCTCCAGATACTCCTGCTCCACCGGCCCAAAATAAACAACCCAAAAAGAGATATTTTAAAAAAATATATATATAGCGAAGAGAAAAGGGTTTCTTGTTTTTTTTTTTTTACAAAAAAAAAAAAAAGAAAGGGAAGAAAAGTTGAAATGAGGTTTGTGAAAATTCAAAGCAACAATAGGCATTTGTCAAATGAGAAAAAGAAAAATAATGAGAAGGTGGAAGCGGGTGGAAGACTGACCGATGACAAAAGGCTGGTTTGGAGCGTTAGAATCGGCGGAGAAGGGAGAAGCAGGAGAAGAAGAAGAGCGGTGAGCCGGAGAGGGGGTAGCGGAGGACGCAGGGGAGGAATGGAGGAGAACGTCGCGGAGTAGGCCGGAGTAGTGGGGACCAGAGGCCTTCTCCATGACGTAATCAATGCAGTGCGTGTCCTCCGGCAGCTCCGATTCCTTCTGATCGGTATTAATTACCGACTAGTCTTCAATCTATAGGTTTCGATTGGAGAGAGAGAGAGAGAGAGAGAGTGAAACGGGCTGGACTTACACCGGACCGAACCGGACCGGACTGGACTGGTCGGGTCGTGGAAGGAAGGGGTGCGTTTGTTTTCTTTTTATTTTAAGTTCAAACTCAGTGACTGAGGAGCCCTTTTGCCTTTTTTTTTTTTGGATGCTCGGGGATTTTACGCATTCTTTTTATTAATTTTTTTGTTTTCAAATTGTCACTATTTAAGATCCCCCTTTTCGCGATTCGATATTGTTATGGGGAAATTAGAGACCCAGCCGCATGATATTTATTTGTTTTGCATCATGGAGATGGGGGGAGTCATTCCATTAAAGCCCAACCCCAAACGATGTTGGCTCATGCTTTGCTTGTTTCCGCTTGTGCTTATTCAATTGGATTAGCATCGCAATGCATGATGAGCTCTTCACTGACTTCAATTTTGAAGCTCTAAGGTTTTAGCTTTACATCTGCGCAACACTGCGTTAATTTACTAATTATTGTTGCACAAGGAAGATTAGTCAAAAATTTGATTCCCATATTTATTAAAGAATTTCTGTAAAAAGACGATTGCGAGAGCCAATGAAGTGGAGCAAACTGTCTGTTTACAGCTTCAATCAGACACATGTTTGGATAATGCATGGAAGAAATCGATCAATGACTTGCACAAAAGAAGAGGGTTTGTGTGTGCGTGTTCTTTCATAAATCTCTACTACTTATCGTACGCATGAATTGCTCCGATGTAGGCCAAGTGTCGTATATAAATTTGAGAGGCAAAGCACGCTTCCAGAGTCCGGCCATGGTCGAGTTGTTTTGACGAGTGATTGTCGGCGACAACTAATGCATGTGACTGTCAATAAAGTATTAGTCTTCAGGGAGGGAGGGAGGGAGGGATGGATGGATTTTAGACGGACACCACTTTAAGTGATGCTTAAAATTTAGTCCCACAGAAAAAACATAACCGTACAGACTTATTCCTCATGCATCATTTTAAATCATACACACTCCAATAAAAAAAATAAAATAAAATTGAAGGAAATTGGTGGCCAATAACGTAACGATCAAGACAACGGTGGCAACAGGGTGGATAGCAGAAGCTGAAGAAGCTGCAACAGACGCTGGATTAGAAGGTGCAGAACCAGCTTTTGTTGTAACCTTCAGCTTCATGCCTTGACCACAGTGACCCAAGGTACCGCAGGCAAAATAACGTGTGCCAGGCTTGTTCAATTTCACAACATCGTTGCCAGTGTTCATGGAGTCTAATGCAGTGCCGAGGTCACACTTCTTGTAAGCATTGTCACTTGCGAGCTCAACAACGCTGTGTAGCCCTGAACTGTACTTGAAAACTGTCCACCAATACAGACATTGATCAAATGGGTTCACTTCAGTCACATATCTGTGAAGTAAACAGGCAAATTAAGAAGTTGCATTTGGGATTGATATCGTCTAATTTCCTCGGAGGAGAGGAACCATACCTAGTTGATCGCCAACCTTGAATTTCTGAGCCGAAGCCCATGAGCTGAAGTCCGTGGATTCTTCCCAACCTTGGCTTCCCCCAACAGTATGTTGGGTTGCCAATGCTTGCTTTGCCATCAAAGCAAGAAAAGCAAACACCAATAAAACACCGTACTCCATTACTTACTCGTGCTTCTCTCCGACTTGTGTGACCACTCTTGATGCCACTGTGGCTATATATATATACGTATACAATGAGAGAGCTCTACAAACAATCCAACCGTCACCGTCATCATTTTCTAGTTTCTCCGACTATTACACGATAAGACGTAGTCTAAAAGATTTGCATACATGACCCATCCAACTCTACAAGTTACAACGTCAACTCCAGAATTTGCACAGACGTACCATATAGCCCCTTAACTAGGAGGCACGGGACCGGGGTTGGTCCGCGGTCCGTGTAGTACTAATAAAGCTGTTAACCTGCAAGTCTCCCCGCAAAACCTTTCGCGGGCATACTTGAAATTACGGAACAAAACAGGGGCAATGTGCATGAAGATTAAGTATTTTAGTAATGAGATTGTCCTTGAAGCAAAATCTAGTGGTTAAAGGTATCAAATTCTTGACGTTGAAAGCAAGCTATTTTGGCCACCATGCTCTGTGGTGGACATGTCTAGAAGCTGCAGGAGGACACAATGGATATGCACGATGCCTCCTAGGCAAGCAAAGAAAGTTTGGTAGACTCTTCACCAATCTTTACCGTACACGGTTAGCTTATGCCATATGACGATAATGAAAATTAACATGTGTTTCAGTAATTAATCTTAAGTTTGATTTCCTTTCGGCTGGAGTGAAAAACCCCAGTGGTTAAACATGCTTTGTACCCAGTATTACAGTCTCGCCCTTATAGCTGAGTTACAGCTTGAATCTCAAGGTTGAAAACGTGTCTCAAACCTTTAAAACACATCCTGGTCCCTTTTTTTCTTTGTGAAGAGAAAGCAAGCTCTAGGCATTACAATTGTTGCTTTAGTTTCAATAAACATCTGACATTGCTTGTAGGCCAGGACGGCCCTTGTAGTTGTACACATTCTCTTGCAAACTTTTTTGGCATATGGTTTCAGTAAGTATTTATTATCAGGAAAGTGGTCAGTTCTGAGCCCTAGGACTAGAGTTGATGCTTAAAGAACGAAACCAGTTGGTTATAGACCAGATCTTTGGCATTTATCCCCATAATGAAATCAGCATGGGCATAATCCTTGATGTATTGTATGGTGAGCTTGTCGACATCGTGGAACTTAAAACTGTCAAACAAGAGCTGAACATCACGAACATCAGAGAGTGCATCTCGCCCTCCATAGCTGATGAAGATAGGAAGGTCATGTGGGATATTAGACAGGTTATAAACTGGAGGGCTGGCTTCACCATAATGCCTCTCATTATAGTCCGGGCTTCCATAGTTGTACTTTGCTATGACCCCATCTCGAACAGCTGTAAGTTCATTTTGCAGAAGCGTCTTTATTGATCAGCCATTTCTTCCTAATAACCGTTCAGTAAATAGTTTCTGGTTGTTTACTATTTTATTACATTCTTCAGTTACAATTACGTGAGATTACTAGTCTGCATTGTAGTCAGCAGGCATGGAGGGTAAGAAACTTACTCTGGGCCAAGTGGACCATGTTCTTGGACGAAGTTGATTGAGGCTCGTTCCTCAGGAACATATCAACCGTGGAAGTGTTAAGACAACAGTTGTTACCTTGCATTGGCAGGAACAAACCATACAGAGTAAGCTTGATTGCGAAGAACCCAAAAGAATAAAAAAAAAAACAAACAAAGACGTTTGTGGATGGAAGCTCCTATTGCTACATTCAAGTCAAGGAAAACAAGTTGACTCTTAGCCGAAGCATCTAAGTACGGATTTGTTACCAGTAACTGAAGTCAATATGTCATAGCATTCAACTCCCGGATAAGCACATAGAAGTTTAAGAAACTGTGCTACTTGCTCCCTGTACGAAAAAACAAGACCAAACAAAAATATCCGTGGAAACACCTTCATTAGAATACATTGTTGCTTTTCATATGTTTGGTTTCTAGTGACTGATTATGGATTGTTCTTTTTTCCTCTTACCCTTTAGGATTGAATTCTACATGACCAAACAGCGTAGTAATCTGTTGGAAGAAGTTGATGTTTACTTTAGACCATTATGGAAAGACATTGAGGGGAATTAGACAAAGACAAAAAGGAAAGTGAGCTCAACGCACCTCCCCAACAAAGGCTTTGGCTGCAACAACTCCAAGTGCAGTGTTCATGTGGCTCAAGTAAGCAATCGGACTCAGCAAGGCAGCCGATTTCAACTTGTCCACCAGTAGCCCTTCAGAGAAGGATGCCAAAGCTATCAAAGTTCCCTGTTAATTAAAACAGGCAAAAAAAAAAAAAAAAAGAGGAATAAATTCAACTTTGAAACAGAATACAATTCACAGAATAATGTATATGTTGTTAGCTGCTTTGTCTAACTTAGATTCTCTAGTGTGATGTGAAATTAAAGGAATGGTTCATGTGCCATAGAAAAGAAAAGGGTACATAATTTAATTTAGTTACCTGGGAGTGTCCCACGTAATGAACTTTCCGTCCAGTTTGGCGGTAAACATGGTCAAAAACAGTCGGTAGATCAAAAAGTACGAGCTCATCCCATGACCAGTTCCAAAATTCCTGTCATAAATAAACACAAAACAAACGCAAGTTAGATTATTTAAAAAGAAAAAAAAAGAACCTTCCCATTCCCAGTGGATCATTAGCAGCACATTTGAGGCGATTGGGAAGCGGGGGTGTAAGTTGCGGGAATGGCTGCTAACGCTTGGGAATTTATTATGTAAGGTGACGAGAGATCAGCTCATGGTCAGTAACAACATGTCAGATCAGATGGTACACAAGTGCTGCCCCTGTGCTGCACAAATTTCCTTTTTCTACTAAAAAATTTCTTGTATTGCACAAATTTCCTTTTTGTACTTAAGATTTGTTGTATTGCATACTTCAAAAGAATATATATTTCTTTTCAAACGATTATATTTATATGATACGTGGGATATAGAGAAAAGGTGAGAAAGAGAACCGGTTGATTGGGCTGCAGGGAGAGGTGTCGCTTGCTAAATCGAGTGCCTCTTGTATTGGCAATCCAAACATCAAAACCTTCATCAACTAATATCAGCGGCAGGTTCTGTTCCGGGGAATTCAGTAGCCATGTCATTCCATCCTGTTACAACAATACAACAAAAGAATTAAAAAACAAAAAGAAAAAGCGTTATTACATTTTCTTCGTATGGGTTTCTTGGCCTCTGCTGGTAATTAAAAAAAAAAAAAAACTGAAAGAGAAATTGTGATTGTCAGTAAACCGCAGCACCACGCGTCACAAACCAGTAGCCCGCGTAGCAGTTCGATTTGAAGCTCGGCGTTTCCTTTTACGGGTGGGGCGGAGGTATTTATAAGCCCGCGTTACAGTGGAGACAAATAAAATTAGTGGACGTGGAATCAGGGCTCTAAACGGTGCGTGGGTTTGTAGAGCCCAACCCAGGAAATTTAAAACACGTCTCTTTTGTCTAATGTCCGTTCGAGTGAGTCTGGGAACCTTACGATACGTGCGCTTCATTAAGTGACCAAATCAACATTCCAAGACCCACAATATCCGGCTAGTGTATGTCCCCCTCACCCTCGCAGCGCCTTCTTGCAAATAATTAACAGACTAACACATATATTATCTGGATTTAAAATTTAAAAGGAAAATTGATGGAATTATTGTCACCGCCCCAATAACCACTGGCATTGGAACCTCCGGAAGAACATTATGGTATGGTGCTTGGCATCCAAAGTGTTTCCTGTTTTCCAGTTTCTAAGCGTGACTGTAGACTGTGATTCGATCGGTTTGAAGACAGTGACGCCCATTACTTGACTTCTGAATTGGGCAACTTGAATGAAAGCGTGCGTAGTCTGTCTTCTCTTTCGTCTTTCGAGGTGAAAGCCCATGGTAAAATTTCAACGACACATCGGAGGACCTTTTGACCAATTCTTACGAACAAACCTATACACCTATACACCTATACACCTATACACCTATGTGCTGGCTGGTGTTGCCAGCAAAAGGAAGGACCAAATGATGATCCTTTATTCCGTAAATCAAGTCCTCTTCTTTATGGAAAATTAGAAACCAAATCCTTTGTCGTTGGCTTTCTGATTTACCTTTTCTTAAAACTGCGTGATGGTCATGAAACCGCATGATGTTCATGAATGGGTGGGGTGGGAGTGGGGACTCGAGGCTTTAAGTTGATGACAATACTACATTGCGAAAAAAAAAAAAAGTCCTAATTTCTTTTAAGCAGAACAAAAGCCGCAAAATAGACAACAAGAGAGCATGACACATGCTTTCTGAGTATGATAATTATCCCCAACACACACCCACACACACATTTTTATTTTAGAATGATCCAAAATTAACTTTAGCACTCAAAATGTGGCACATACGCCGAGGTCTCAACTCTTTTGCCATTTTTTTTTTTTTCCAAAGCTCGAGGCTGTTCACTTTTAGGTATTTTTCCACATTATATTACTGTTCCTCTTCTTCATCTTGGTGTATCCGCCTCTTCTCCTTCTTCCTCTATATGTGTCTAATGTTTATCCAAAGAAGGGAAGACCTAACCTTTTTTTAATTCCCATTGAGCAAATAATTTGTTGCAACTTGGATAAAAATGGAGATGGTGGCTAGTGTAGGGCGCTTACCACTAGAACCCCGTGCTGTATTAGGACCGGCTGCCTCTCGGCATCGCCGCCACCGACACGGCCTTCTGGTATTCTTTGCATGTTAAGTATGTAACCGTCTTGGGTTGTGACCTGTGAAGCACACAAATTAATGTTAATGATTCCTCTCTGATCATGATGCATCTCAATTCAACCCTATATTGTTTGGGGGCTCTTACTTCGATTTCCTCGCATTTGTAACCATGGATTGTTACTGAAGAAGCGCATATACCAACCACGGGAGCATCCAATTTAAAATCTTTAGATAGGCCCCAAGAGCCACGGCTCGAGCCATATGCAAAATGGAGCATGGCCATTAAGACCAAGATACAAATGCTATAGCCGGCAGCGACTAACGCAGTCCGGGAATGGAAAGCCATAACTTTTTCTGGTCTTGTGGGGTTTTTTTTTATGTCACGGGGGGAAAGGGGGGGGTGTATCCTATAGTTTTGAAAACGACATTTACCCTCATTTATGTAGGAGAAGAAAAGGGCGTTCCACAGTGTGGGAAAAGGAATTTTATTTTCTAATTCCTTTTTATTGGGTCAATTGGCTACAGAGATTTCGTCATATTTTTTATAAAATAAAGTTGGGAGCTTTTTACGCGCTATATCCAATGGCAGGGAAATGGTTGCGTGGGACCCAGACATCCTTGGATTCTTATCAGGCACCGTCGCAAACATGGGGTCCTACTTTATATAAAATGCAGATGGACTGATTGCCAGAGCCAGAGGCCCAAAAAGAGATCGAAAGAGGCGGAGCCCCTGGATGCTGTCATATTGACGAGGTTATGTGATATTGACGAGGTTAATGTGAAAAAAAATCAAAATATTTTAACGTGTCGTTTAATGTAAAAAAAGAGTAGGCAAAAAACAAATGACTTTTTATATTTTTTTATTTAAATACAAACTTATTTAATTATAAAAATTTAATATCGTATTAAGATATTATTTTACTTAAAAATTTAAATTATTACATAAATTTAAGAATATTGAATATATATTATATTAGTAAGATAATTTGCTTTACATATATATATATAAAGTGAGAGAGAGAGAGAGAGAGAGCTAAAAACAAGTGATTAGGGTTCGGTATTGTTAATATGTGTTAATTCATGTGGGTTGTCAAATAAAACTAAGAAGTAAATCTAGAAACTGCTTTTTATTGAGCGTCTTTTAACCATCTTGGGTTGCTTACCATTCAATAACACTACAAAACCATACTTGGTCTAGTAGGACTCTGCTTTTGCTGACCTGGAGGAGCAAAAAGTGGATCCAATAGACAAAAAGCTGTCAAGCAAAGGCACCATTCATGTCATGGGCTTGGAGCATGTGGCAAAAAGCAGCAGCATTCACATTGTGCCCGACAAATTCTTTCTTCTAAAGCATTAAATTGCATATGATCTTATTTATTTATTTTTTTATTTTTTTGATAAAAACAAATTATGGTATATATATTAATCATAATACATGAAAATGAAAGTAAAAAACATCAGTTCATATTTTTATTTTATAGTTGATTTCATTAATAACCTTAAATTTAATATTGTATTTTAATATAATTTTTTATTTATTAAAAAAAATAACAATAACAATTTAAATATAAATTAATGGAAAAAAAGGGTAAAATTATTAATCACTCTATTACTTTGAATAGTTTTGAATTTGCCCAGAATTAATGACAGCGAACCGGAGGAGTCTCCATGGGCCACAATGTAACCCACCTCAAATGATGGAACGCGTCCGTCACCTAACTAATAAGGAATTGGTAAATTTAGAGAGATTGATGGAAACAAAGCATGTGCACGAAAGAATCCCAACGACACGGACATCAATTTCGTCCCGAAACCCGGCCCCCCGGGGGGGGGCGGCCCTTTGACACTATGTATGTCGTGCCTTTCACAGTCATTTCCACGTCGAGACTCAAAATTTGACTCCTCCCAGTTAAAGAAGCAATCTTTGATGGGCTTGAGCAGTCTCCACTCTCCAGCATTTGCCCTCTCCTCTTTTGACTCTTTTACGCTCTTTGTTCTTTACTCCGCTGTTTCGTGGCCCAACTCTTTTTTATGACTGTTGTAATGTTTCGCCGTCCATTTGTCCATTGTTTCCCAATCAAAAAGAATAGATTTTCGGAATTTCCATAATTGCCGGGCAGTAGCATGGGAAGATTTTTTCTTTTTCTTTTTTTGTATCAATCACCGTCCCTTAAGCTTAATGGCACGATAACGGCCATCAAGGATCGGACCCTCGCTTCTCTGAAATTGAGAAGGAAAATAAAAAGGGAAAGAAATCGTATGAAAGGAGGAAGACCCGATCTTAGGCTTTGGGGCTTTCCACTCATCGTACGTTGATCCAGTTATGATTATAGCTTTCATGTTTTAGGCCCCGTTAAATGGCTTATTAGCACAAATCAGGATAAATCCGAAATATATATATATATATATATATATAAGTCCCTCCTCACTACACCAAAGCCTCAGTCAGTCCCCTACCTGTTTCTCGACTGGGCCATTTTTTCTCAATTTCAATGTTCCATTTCTGAGGGGTTGGGCCTTGACCCGAAGTAAAAACGCTTGCAATAGAAGAGCTCAATTACACGTTGCCTTGCCTACCGTCCACACTCCCTTCATTTTCGAGTAACCCACTTAGCCGCTTTGTGGCAGCCTCAAACAAAATGACAAGGATAAATGGTTCAGTACTTCTCGGAAAGAATGGATAATTCGTTGCGGGCAAATTGACCCGAATAGGGCCTCAATCGGTAGGCCACGGCACCCCCACACACAAAACAACATTTTTGGGCATTCCGGATTCGCCTGCTCCCTTCATCTCTGTCCCATAGTCCCACGCGCAACACAGTCACTGCTTTTGCATTGTCACAAAAATATAATTTTAACAATCCAGTGGATTATCAAATAAAAATGTAATTATATATATAATATAATTATTAGATATATTATATTATAATATTTAAATAATTTAATATTATGTATCTATAATTTATATATAATAAAATTAAAATAATTAATTAATGTGATATATTTTTAAATATAAATAATATAATTCAAATAAATTTAATATAAATTATATTACAATTCATAATATTTTTATTTTTTTTTTTTTTTTTTGGTTAAAATGTAAATAAATACATTAAAATTTTTTTAAAAAAATTTATAATTTATAATTTAAAAGAAAAGAAAAAATTTTTTGTAAAATAATATAACTTTTTATTTTTAAAAAAGATTAAAATATAAAAAAATATTTTATTAATTTTTAAAATTTTTGTCCATTTAAATTTTTAATTACAAATTTTCAAAATTAATAATTTTTTTTTTTACAATAAATCGAATCAAATTATAATTAAATTTTAATTTTATCTATTTTAATTGAACTATTTTGGTTGATTTTTTAAAATTAAGATATTTTCACTCTAGTTACCGTAAGCCTTACGTCCCATCCTATAGAACAATTTGCAGCTTGTTAACTTCTGCAATAAAAAATAAGTATAGGTAGACAAACTATGTGATGACAGCCATGTGCGGATCTTCGCATCATCCGTTCCTAGCCATGGCATCTCGATCATTCAAACGCCACAACAGCGTTAGATGGCATACAATATCGATGAGACGTGATTGTTTAAGACATGCGTGAACCTACATACGCTTAATTACATGTTCTAGCCCGAAACACAGTCAGCAGAGGCAACGTAAAAACTAGCTATGGGGGGGTATAGATTTCAGAAACGAGAATGGGCATAACAGATAATTTCCTTCATAGATACGCAACTCCATTACAAAGGCAGTTGAGAGATTTCACATTTATTCTAGCTCGTTCCTCTACAAATTGGTGGGAATATTTGAAGCAAAGGATGTGACATCGTGTTTACATCGACGTCGTTCCAGTTTTACATATTACATATTCTAAGCTGCTGTCTCTGTACACTCCCTTGATTTACGGTGGCAAGCTCCCTGGACTTATCCCACCATGTTGAAGGTCTTTACAAATAACTTAAGGGAGCTGAGACCTGGATTCTTCAACGATTCTTCTATTTGCATTCTGTTCAACAAAATATAGATTACGGTTTACCGTTTACAGCTACACTTGGGCTCAACTTCTTCTTCCTGTCACTGAAACTACGACAAGACATCAAGCTCGGAAGGCAACATTGTGTAGACTTAAGTGCATCTCCATTAGCAGTCCTTTCACTACTGCAGACAGAATTTGTTCCAGAGACGAAAGGGGTAGCATTTGCAGATTTGGGAAGGACATCAAGAACAGTGGGCTTGACTTCCATTTTCTCACTGCTGCTCTGGTAGCTTGAGAGGTGAGGATTATTGACATCATGGTCTTCTCTGAGACTCTCTCGAAAAAGGTCAGAGAGTCTTTTCTTTCCTGTTGGTGATGGTTCTGGCAGAGGAGGTCTATCCACCAGAGGAATTGTGTGGACTTGAGGAGTACCCACAGAAAAGTTGTGATGGACTGGGGTAGTCCCACAAGATGGGGTAAAATCTGCATAGCGAATGGGAAAGAAGATTGAGGAAATCAAGTCAACATTTCCACAACCAACCTGGACACTACCAATATTGAGATTGTTGGTCTCACAAAGGCAAAAACAAATTGCCACAAAACTGACTCTAGACAACTTTATGATCATTATTGTTAGTCTACCGAAGTCAAGCAGTCATACAATGGAGGGCCTGCTATTAAGCAGCAGGCCGCTCATATTGTTTCTGCAATTTCAGAGCCTAAGCAACGACACCACATAAAGGGCTAACCAGTTGAGAATAAGCCATATGTACACTTAGTGCAATGAGTGAAAATATCTGACAACACATGCATGATCACCCAAAATGTGAATGAGTGAGATAAGCAGGCAGAAGTTCTGACAATAAAAGCATTTCCTTACCACCATTGACACTGAAGAAATCATCTTCACAATCTGACTCTAACCAGGGCTGGGAATCAAAAAAGATTTCTTCTTTACTACCTGCAACATAAGGAAAAAAAAAATTAATAAACAAAAGAACTCATCACTGTTAACCATTAGACAGGCAAAAGCAGTTATCAAAGCACCTGATTGAATCTTGGATAACTATCATATATGACAAACAGTTTAGTCCACAATTTGCAAAACTTGCCAATTGTCAAGCAGATTATTCATCTTCTATAAATTAGTCTCACAAGTTTACAAACTTCCAGAGTTTAAACCAATAGAACCATAATCAACAAACTTTGTGGCCAGAGACATTGTTCTATTCGGTTTCGGGAGAAAATATCTCATTCTAGTCTCAGGGAATCATCCTCTATCCCCTTGCCAGACTTGCCCACGGCTCTATGTCACATTTGAATTCAGCTTTGATGAAGTGTGTGTTCCAAACAATCATGGTACATAAATGTGATGAATATAATAATGAGTTTCTTCTAGCAGGAAGCACCCATTCACTGCCAAAGTCAGACCTCCGATGTACCAGAGAAAACCAATCCTTCAAGTGACGTTCTAATTAGCAACAATGAATGTAGGAGCATATTTGTGCTATTATGAGTACTAGACATTGAGAGATCCACACTAAAGCTTATATTGTCTCTGACCTGTACTAACTCTCCTAATAGTTTTGCTGAAAAATCTTCAGTTTAATTTCAGGACATCAACGGTAACTAGTCGGCAACTCAGGATAATTTATCTCATCCATGCAAAAATTGTGGACCATTCCTTGCCCAATCTTTCCTCAAAGAACAGCTGCCAATTGTCACACAACAAGGTTACCAATACGACCACAGCCAGTGGTCCCCTACAAGTATAAATTTTCAAAAACCCATCAAAGACTTCCGATGTATTATTAGTCATGTAATTAATTGTGGGATGTGAGTTGGCAAGTTTCAAAATAATAATCACCCACCACGTAAAAGACTCGAAATTTGGATTGACTGATCCCACGGGGCACCAGGGATTCCAAGTCTGAGAACAACCCATTCAAGCCGATGACTCCCCCTTACCTTTTTGACTTTTATCACAGTTAGCTCAATGATAAAACATAGGTTTTGGGGTCCTGAAATGTATAGATCTCAAGTATCACGGTAACCAAATACTTCAACACATAAATTTCATCTCAAGGGAAGCAAGCAGATACTTCCTCTACCATTTGGGTGACAGTCTTAACCTCCATCCTTGATGAATGAAGAACGTCCTTTCTTAATCAGTATCGTCTTTTCATAGATTTGATAAACCAAAATATCGTTTTCGAATACTTTCAACTTAATCTTGTAACCTGGATGTTATTATCTAACAAAATGATAGAAAAAAATATTGTTTAACAAGAAATTACCAAACCCACAAATTTTATTTCTGCTTATGGAACTGACTTGGGCATATATATATATATATGGGAAGTTGGTATAATAATAAGTGGATTTGTTCCGTTTTGACTTTTCAAGAACAATAAGCAATTTCTCGACTGGCATCGGTACCCTACAGTTCTTAGACCAGACAATCCATAATCCAACAATTAAGCAAATCACAAATAACAGAACCATTGAGACGGAAAAGAAAAAAAAAAAAAGAAGAAGAAAAAGAAGAAGAGAGAAGATGCAATTTGATATCAAGAAAAATATAAACATATATAAGAAAAGGAAAAGAACAACCATTAAAAAAAACACATGACCGGGGCAGTGCGCCCACCCCACCACCTGTTGCAGATCACAAATCGCTAGAAAGTTGGAAACACTCGAAAAGAGGAAAACTTTATCTTAGTGTCGCAACAACGACATGGCTACAAAGATTAAAAACACCCGTTTTCAATGACTTGAACGATAAAGGAACTAAAATAAACCCAGAGATTAGCTCCGTACCATTGTCTTTGAAGGCGGTCTTGGCAGGAAGGTCAACGGCGGACAGCTTATTCTTGATTGGTGATTCTGGAATCATCAGCTTGTCCGTCTTGGACCCAAACGACATGCCCATTTTAATGCCCGAATCTGGGTTGCCCTTATTACGAACCGAAGCACAAGAACCCATTTCCTCTATCCCTCTAGTCTGAAGCACCACCTACGGCACCTTTCTTATCGTCTCAGATTGTGATAACTAATCATAATCTTTTCATTTTTTTCATTTTTTTTTATTTTTTCAAAAACAAGTCTCAATGAGAAAGGGGAAGCGGGAGGAGAGAGAGAACGAGAGAGAGAGAGAGAGGGGCAGTGTTACTGGCGCTGCAGTAAAGCGAAGGAAAAACTGGAAAATGGCTTAGAAGAAAAGCACAGAATAGCGAAGCAAAAATAAACCAAAAGGAAAAAGGGGGAGAGAGAGAGAGAGAGCGAGAGTCGGAGAGATAAGTTATGGTAGTGGTGTGTACACAGTATGGGTGTATGCACAGTCAAGAAAGTTAGGGAGGGGTCCCACGATGCAGTGTATAAATTAAATTGGCACAAATTCGGATGGGCCCCACAAACGTGTCCACTTCCTGAACCCTGATCCTGATTGCCAGGCCTCTTGAGCTTTTTATTTTTATTTATTATTATCATGAGTATTTTTTGTTATTGTTGAAACTGATGGGATGAGGGGAAGTTTGGAAACGAACAGAGAAAGGCTGTTGGCTTCCTGTTTCACGAGATGAATGAATGATGGGCTCTATTGCCATGTGCTCTTGTATTGTCGTTGGGCGTTTCGGCTTTTGGGTGTTTTGTTGATTGGGTGAGCCATGGCCTTTGCGGGATCATTGTCCCAAATTAATTTTTTTTGGCATCTGGAGAGACGATTCATAAAACTGGGTAATATTTTAGAGTAAAATTCCATTTTGTCAGCGGCTTAATGATATTTTTTAATTATCGTTGTCGTGTCATCTCGAATGACAAGTTAAGTCTATTTTTATTTACAAACTCCCCCCCCCTTCTCTCTCTCTCTTAAATTTATAATAGGTAATTGTAGACTAGTAGTGTACATGTACGTTGGCTGTTTCTCGAGCTTAAACCCGTGGAAGAAATAAAAGGGTGGGGAGTCTCATTTCCCCTTCCGAGAAGGCAGAAAATGGGTTATCAAAGAGAAGTTCTGTTCGTACTCCTGCCAGGCCTCGCGACTTTGATGAGTCATGGCAACCAACCATTGAACCTAACAATGTTGACCCCTATTAAATGTCTGCATTGAAATTTGAGACAACCCTCGTTGGAATCTGAGATAATTCTTATCCATGTGCGAAGCATGTGCGGGCTTATGACCCTTCAAGGGAAAAATGTTTGGTACGTCCAAATTTTTGACATGGTATTTTGGGGAGCCACAAACGTTGATTATCAGATTGTAATTCCGTGTAACAAATGATTTTAATTGTATTTTTTTTTTTTTTTATGAATTCCGGTCGTTTATAGATTAAGGGTTCGCGTCAATTGTCATAAAATTCATCACAAATTAGAAAATTACTCATGTTATTATTGTATGCCTTTAAAATTTCAGAGGTCCATTCCTTTGAACTTAATTCTACAACTTTGAATTTGCATATTATACCAATCAACCTTTAGAAAAATGTGGCAACAAGAATAAACTTTCAATAATTATGTTAGGGATAGACTTACAGTTAAAAGCCAAAAAAAAAAAAAAAACAAAAAAGAAGGGGATTTGTGTTTATGATGATAAACCCAAACGCCCCATGCCTCCGGGCAAAAGTTGTCAGAATAGAATAGAAACCAGGCATGGAAATACATAGCAGAAACTTCTACGGTGAACTTTATGTTTCCAATCCATTAACTGTGCAGAGGAATTGCTAATAATTTTAATCTTTAGAGTCTCTTCACAAGTCGTCTACTCTTTGCTCGGCAAAGTGATGACCACGACAAAGGAGTGGCCATCTCAAAGATATTCCAGTAATAAAAGACTAGGTACAATTTGGGGCTGTGGCGTTGACTTGACGGCACCAAATCCTTGTGATGGTATTGCTAGACCTAGATTTTTAAGAAATAAAAAAAAAAAAAGTTTTTATTGCATTTTCAAACAAAAGAAAGAGAGAAGCAAAGTTTTGCACGAGAACATAAAATTTTATATCAATAATTTTGTTATATACAATTTTTTTTTATTATTATCTTGATTTTATAACAATACAAATATAATTAAGAATTTTATTTTATCTTATAAAAAATTTATATTAATTCTATTATCATAATTAAAATATAAAATTCATTTTACCAACATGACATTATTATATAACTTAAAACAATTTTTCAAATTTTAAATTTACAAATTTATGTAATAATAATAGTCAATAACAAAGACTATGCATTGGTAATTATGCCCGCATGGCCAAATATTGGCGTTATGCTTGTAATTTAGCGTATCTGATTGATAAAGCGTGAGGCATAACAAGGGAAACAGACAAAAGAAGCCCGGAATACTATACAAAGGTACTCATGATTGACCGAACAAAGGATACCAGTCACCTGTTGTCAGTATTTGCACACTTCTGGAGGGGTAAATTTTGTCAATATCTCCAACGCCATGGTCGACACTTTCCGTCGGCTTATTTCGAAAAATAAAAACGAAAACTTCGTTACTACCCCGCTTATTTGATGCACAATCAACTTGCGATTGCAAGAATCCCACCTTGACGCTTTCTTTACAGGTTTTACTCGATAAGCATTACGCCAAACCTAGATTTAGATATTTGCAATCGTGGCGGCAATCAGTGCTACCTGACATATATACAATTATATTATTATACGCCAAATCCCTGTCGCTAGCTAGTAGCCTGAATTGTGCATGTTCGCCAAGCTTTCTACTTCAAACGTGACGGGGTAGGCGTTTAGTCGCAGAAATTAGTTGTAGATGAAAATTTATTTGATTGATGTAAGTTTGTATTCGCCGCTGGAAATGATTTCACTCGGGGGTTATGGGCACAAATTCATGGTTTAACCGAGTTATTCAGAAGCTTTTCCGCCCACTTATTGTGAGAGTCAAACTAGATCAGTGGGCATCGATGCAGATCTTTTCATTAAACTATTAGGTTACCTACTTTAGTATGCCTCCTTTTCACATGTTTTCTCTCTCCAATTTCAACTTTGTGATCATTTAAATGGTTCTGTTAGAAAATGGAATTTAAAGGAAAATAAAATCTCAGTTTTCCTTTTCTTTTTTATGGGGGAGGGGGGAGGGGGGGTGGAACGGGAACGTCGTGAGTTATCTTCCTTCCCTTGTCGTGGAAAGTAATTCCTGGACACAGATTAAGCTGGTTAGGCTTGAATCCTATAAAATACTGTCTGACTAGTTGTGAAATTTTCTCTTATATGAATTGAACCCTCCAGCGTACCAACAGAAAAGAATGTCGACATTTGCCGCTTAGCTACAAGACAGAAATTGATAATCTGTGTGCACCGTGAAAGTAGAAAATTTCCACCATAGCCCATCAATGAAGGTGCTATGAAGTGAAAAACCACGCAGGAAGAGGAGGGTTTTCGGTAAAAGTAGGCTGCGAAGCGTTAGGATAAGTTATTATCCCGAATCTTAGATTGATTGGAAAAAAGAACCTAAATCATACAACCCAAAACTATGTAAAAGAGGTGTTAATATCAAACATTGAAACTTCATTGATAGCAAATTGAACGGTCGGTCGACTTGTCATGATAGTGGGTGAATATTAAATGATAGTATTCAAAGTTTTTGTTTTTTTCTTGGGTCATGGTGCGCATAGATATTTAATTGAACAGGAAAAAAGAAAACAGTAACAGATTTATTAATTATTAAATGAGAGTATAATAATCAGCGTGCATTTTTTTTCTTCTTCGTAAAACAACAAAAAAGGGAAAAACCAAATTCCTAACCAACCAAAATATTTTGACAAATCGCAACGATTGCAGTATTAAAAAAAAAAAAAATACATGGGCCGTGGGCTCCATTCGGCTCAAGAAAGTCCAATATGGGAAATGTGTAAGATGCAAGACAGGAACCACCAGTTGTTCGTCGGCTGGAAGCCCCATAAAACACGGGGAAAAAATTATTTGCACTTGGGACAGCAACCCCCCCCCCCCCTCTCTCCAAAAAAAAGAAAAAACTATTTTCTCTAGCCCTCCCTCCACCTCTCGCAGGACCATAGGAAAAAAAATTATTTGCACATAATAACGGTGTATTATTGTTATTATTATTATTTTGAATGAAGTGTACAAACAGAAATAATACCAGACAATTTTGTCCAAAAAAAAAAAAAAGACATACATTGTAAGAACGACCCAACTCTCCACCGAATTCACGAGATAGCATACCCTCGTCAAACTCAACGAAAAACACCGGCCATTCAAGACGGGTAGGGCCATAAAGCGCTAATGCTTCTTCTCATCGAATAAATATATTGTCTCTGGCCATAAAGGGGTAGGCCACCGGCTGCACCTAATCCTTTCTTTCTTTCGGGTCCAACACCTAATCCTGTTGTGATCCCCATAACATTGAAATCCGTATTGTATTATACTAACTTGTGCAAGTTTTGACATCAATCAATTTAATCTTATAACAAGTTAAACTTATTGTAAATGTCAAAGTACTTCAAAGATAATAATGTTATTAAATCGCCCAAGAAAGAAAAATTGACTGCTTCTTGGAACCCCACGCGGCCTGACCGTCTGAGGCAGACTTCTTTGTAGGTTGAGTCCTCAAGACTTGTCGGTCACAAGCAACCCAAACGATGCCGCCTCATCTTCCAACGGAACAAGTCGCGGCCATGGTGCCGCGTCGTCATCACCGAGTGATGGAACTCCTCGGGTCGGGGTCCAGGAGCTGGGTGGGCCCGTGTGGGGTTAGGTAAGGACCAAGGAATAAGGAATGAGGAGGCAGAAGAACGACGCCGTAGCAGCAACTTTCGGGCAGTCACGATACAAGTACAACTAGGATTCTGACGGGCGTCGGGTTATTTGTCTGAGTCAGCTATCGGTTCTGTAATAGAAAGCGGATCCATCCATCCACCGATTGATCGCTGGCCTTGCGGCAACCCCCGGTGGAAACGATGGGTTTAGAGGCGAAAATCGCACCGTCGATGTTGTCGTCGGACTTCGCCAACTTGGCGTCGGAGGCACAACGGATGCTTGCGTGTGGTGCGGATTGGCTCCACATGGACATCATGGTTGGTATTGAAATTTGAAAATCAAATCAATCGCCTCTTTGAGATTCGAAAATTAACTTCGCCCGCTTAGCTAGAATATCTCTGACCTAAAGCTAATGATGTTGGGGGGTGGGGGGGGGGGGTTGGTTTTCCTCTAATTCTGTGCAGGATGGGTACGTACCTTCGATTCAAAGAAACTATTGGATTTTATCCTACGGTTCTTTACCTTTACCCCTAAACTTCTCTGTTATTTCCATAACTGATTGCACACTTCGAGATGCTTGTCTCTGTATATATGTGTTCATGCATTCACCTCTAATTTCTTTTGCTGAGTGAGGGGGCTTCCCTATCCATGTGTAATTTGATTTCTGAGAATGCGGAAAGATAGCCAGGTCAAACCATGGTGTAGAGTTTAAAATTTACTAAAATTAGTTTGCCCATCGCTCAACAAAATATGGGATTAATATGTAAGTAGGATCCTCAAGAAAAAGCATGCAAAATGGCTGCTTATCGATTATAACGGTGTCAAATTTTCTGTAAAAGAAAGGAAACAGTATCTTAAATAATTGATCATCCCCACATGTCTATGGCTGAATTCTTCGCTTATTATCAGTAAACCAGTTGTGTTGCGTGAGCGGTCACATATGTTTTTATTGTTTCATGGGGACAGTTCTTGGTTTTATAATAGGCCCAATTCCTTTAGTTGCCAAATAGATTAGTGATATCTGGATCCAGTCTTAACCTGTGGTTTGGTTTGCTCATCAATCGTTCTTCATTCTTAAATGTCTATCATTGTTATCACTGAATGACGTTGCTTTTGTTTTTACTTTTCCTTTTTTATGGTTTGATTACAGGCACTTTGTCCCAAATCTAACCATTGGTGCTCCAATCATTGAGAGTTTAAGAAAGCACACAAAGTACTGTCTCATTGCCCATCCACTGAGCCTAACCTCTTAACAATAACATGTTTCAAAGTCTGAACACTTAATGTACTTAATTATCTCACAGGGCATATCTGGATTGCCACCTTATGGTTACAAATCCTCTTGATTATGTTGAACCTTTGGGTAAAGCTGGTGCTTCAGGATTCACATTTCATGTTGAGGCATCCAGAGGTTGGTTATCACATTGTCCCTGCCTCTTTGCAAATTTTTTTTTTTATTTTTCATGGCCTACCAGTGTGTCTGTAATTTTCTTCTTCTGCTTCATCATAATTATCTAATGAAAAGCTACCTTGGTGCTTTCTGCAGAAAATTGGAGGGAACTTGTCCAAAAAATAAAATCAAAGGGAATGAGGCCTGGTGTATCATTAAAGCCCAGCACACCCATTGAAGAAGTTTATCCTCTTGTCTGAACTTTGGCTCTTGCTTGTTTCACATATGAAAAGAATGTTGCTTTTATTTATTTCTTGAGTTCATGTCTTCACATTTTGGTAGCATATATTGCTGGTTTTAGGAAAAATGGACTTCTGAAGAATATATCTTAACTGCAGTTTCAAACCTACAGGTTGAGGATGAAAACTCTGTGGAAATGGTACTTGTGATGACTGTTGAGCCTGGATTTGGTGGACAGAAGTTCATGCCAGAAATGATGGATAAGGTGCCATGGCATCCACTGCCCCCTTGTTCTTCCCCTTCCTCTTCTTATATTACCTTGCTTTTCCCAGTTAGTCTGCTGACTACTGTCTCAGTGTCTCTGCTGATGCCATAACTTTCCCTTCCCTTTTGCTAGGTACGAGTATTGAGGAAGAAATACCCTTCCCTTGATATAGAGGTGAGTTCATCTGCATGATATTTTCTATTACTTAAAAATTCCAACCACTTTTTTGACAAATCCCTCATTTTTTTTTTAGACAGATGGCAATAATTTTTCTCTTTTAGTTGTTATGACTAGAAAGCCCAACTACTGAGTAACTTTGAGAAGTGCAATTTTGAGAGCTAATATGAGACATCTTGGGAGTATAGTCTAACCTCTTGTGGGCATTTGGGAAACCAAAGACTCATGGCTATCTTGTTATAGCTATACAAGAGTTTGAATACTGGTAGTTTTGATTTTTGCTGATAAATAATCTAAAATATCCTAATAGAGATGTCAGATGTCTCCAAATTTTTTTCCAGCATTCCTATCATTTTAACAGCTCTTTGATTATCCAGCTGTTTGTATCTGGACCATGTCTACTTCTGTGGTTTGCTATTTTGTTTTCCCCCTCTTGCAAGTTCCATTGCAATAGCCTGGTATTTGAAGGAGGAATAAGCCACAAAATATAATTGTCCTCTCTCATTCTGTTTATGTTTTGTTTTTTTTTTTTCTGTTTTTTTTTTTTCTGCACATATTTGGCACAGATGTGTGTGTGCATATTACATGTGCTAGTCATGGTCACAAGTAAATTGTGTGAGAAATTGAGAAGGAGCACTTGCTTACTGCTTTGGCTGAAGCAATGCAAGCTTGTTTTGTAGGTGGATGGTGGTTTAGGGCCATCTACAATTGAAATGGCAGCTTCAGCTGGAGCAAACTGCATCGTTGCAGGGAGCTCAGTGTTTGGAGCTCCTGAACCAGCCCACGCAATATCTGTCATGAGAAACAGTGTTGAGAAGGCTCTGAAAGATAACTGATCTGGCACAGACAGGATACTTCATGGCTGGGTTTTCATCAGTATACTTGTCCGCATTGATTCGTTTTGGCATTTCTTAACATAACATGTAAGATGATATCCCCTTTCATCTTTTTCATATTCCGTGTCTGTAGTAAAGAGCTGTGTGCAGCTGTGTCTGAGATTGAGACCTACGCAACATTTCGTGAAAGGCTTTCCAGATATGCCTTTTCAATAAAATCGATGTTTCTACCCTATGTTGTATTGCGGCTGTTTGACTTGAATTGTATGGGAAAGCTAGAATCTTGAATTAAAGTTGTTCGGAGAAACAGCACACCACCCCCCCCCCCCTCCCTCCAACAAATTTGCGTTTGGATTACGAAGTTGTTTGCTTGGTATGCCATGTGAAGAAGGACCATGGAAGTGGAAGTGCATGTCAATGTGGTGTGGGTGGGTATATCACCTTCCCAGCTATTGCGCGGGAGAGACATCGGTAACAAAACAATTCTCGACCGACCAAATTTCACGTGTTTCAAATTCAATAATAATAAGTAGTAACGACGATGTCAGTGGCCTCCACGTGTTATCACGTGCATTCTGAAACACTCCTTCTTCAACTTTAGGCCCATTACTATCCGGGGTCTCCTCCCAATGTTTTGTTTTCCACATTTGAAGCCGAAGCCGAATGTGCCTTCTACCAGGCACTGTCTCTGTGGGGGATGCCGTAGTTGGATAGTCATTCTCTGTTGGATTCGAGACCCAACTTAAAGGGCCATATGCACATAAAATTTCCTGCCCCTCGTAAAACAGATGGGATTCTATGGGCTGTTATTAGAGGACTAGAAAACCCATTACAGATGGCAAAATCCAAAGGCTAAAATGTTTCCTTTTAGCAGTGCTAATATTTGGTAAGATGCCTCCCCGGGGGCTTTGCCATCTCCTCTATAGACCAAATATATATATATATATATATATATATATGTATATATTTGGTATCATGCCTTCCTGATCTACATAATCTAATAAGTTTGCTTTAATGATGTTGCATCTTTCAGCCACTGCCCTATTTGATAGGAGCGTTGACCTTTCAAATTTAAAGTTTTGTTCTCTGACGTTATGATTGGAATGGATACTTCCTTTTCTATGGGCAACTAATGAGCGTATGCGAGGACAAATGCACCATAGTCAAGTATCTTTTGAGCACATTGATGCTTTCGGCTTCAGCTTTCCATAGCCAGCTTGACCACCAATCTGTAGCCTTTTCTTTCCTGTTCCAGCTTTACCAGGCATAGCCAACTGCTCATTGTATTTTCACGTTATCCTCCTCTTAATCAATCTCTAAAACCCCACATCATCCCTGTCTACGTTGCTTTCATAAAACAAGATTCTTTTCCATCTTCATCCTAGAAAATGTATACTGCAATATTTAAGGATAAAAGGATAACCTATAAATTAATGATTGAACGCCCTTTGCAGCTCTTTTTGACATGCTTTCCGAATATCCTTTTAGCTATGAGCGTTTTGGTCATTTGAGGAGAGGAGTAGTAAAAACATTGATCTTATCTAATCCAAATGTAAACAACTTGGTCTATAAAAACATTGATAATTTGACCTTCTATTTGATTTAACGTTATATAACAAGCAGGAAGAATGAAGGACGAGTCTTGATGGGATGGTAAGTTTACTTCTTTAGCACTAAGAGGTTACCATTTCGTTTCAAATAAACACGATTACTAATTTTTCCATCTTTTGAAATTTCAATTTGATGTGATTTGAAAAGAAAACTAGTTGGAAAACCCGTGGAACATTTGAAGTATAGCATGTCTGCCGTTGTCTTCATGCGTTACAATGGTCTCTGTTTGTATTATTATTTTGTATTTACATGGCTACATGACGGTGTAGGAGTGTCGGGATGTTATTGTATAGTTTCGTCGCTAAGACGCTGAAAGTGGATGGACCTATGCGCCCAAGGGAGGCAGCTCCGTAGTGAAGAGTGGTAGTTATGAATATGATCACCGGCCATTGAAAACTTTGAGAAAGATAGCCACCCACATAGGCCAATGGAATCAAGCACAAGGTTTGATGCTTGCCAAGTCCCCGTATGAGGATATTAGTATATAAATTCTTTGTCACGACCAAGACTCCTGTCCGTGAGCAGCTTTGGAAAAAAAATACTCCACTTGGCACCATCTTTTTATTGATCCAAAATATTCACTCAAAGCTCTTTATTTTCGGCAGCTATTATTCCAATGTAGAAGTGAGTGCATATATGCACGATAGATATGATGAGGGGTCTTAAATTGGGTGCCTTTGCCTTGTTAATCTGTTCATTAGTTCCCGCACTTGGTGAGAACCTGCTGAGCTGCAAAACGACCTCTCCTGATGCTTCCGGTTACCGTTGCAATATTAATGGGTCGCCGGATAGCTGTGGGACATTTGCAATTCTTCGCATCAATTCGTACTTCTCATCTCTTTCCAATTTGAGCATTTATTTGGGGTTCAGCCGGTTCGCAGTTGCCAAAGCAAATGGCTTGTCTGCTGACGCAGAGTTTCTCTCAAAAGACCGCCCTCTGTTGATACCAATAGACTGTAAATGCACAGGCAGAATCTTCCAGGCAGAAGTCACAAAAACTACAATCAAAGGAGAGAATTTTTATGGCATAGCTGAATCACTGGAGGGCCTCACAACCTGCACAGCCATCAGAGAGAAGAACCTGGGTGTCTCGCCCTGGAATCTTGATGATAAAGTTAAGTTGCTAGTACCCCTGAGATGTGCCTGCTCAAATGCATCTGAAGCAAGACTATTGCTCTCTTATCCAGTGAATGAAGGCGACACAATCTCCACATTGGCCATTAATTTCAACACTACTCCAGAAGCTATTGTTTCTATAAACAGCAGATCATTAGAGACCTTTAGACCTCAGAGTCTTGTACCTCATACATCCCTTTTGATACCACTTAATGGTGAGCCTATCATTGATCCCCTTGCAAAACCCAGTGAACCCAGTTTAAGTTTTCCCGCAGGTAGCATTCCAGTAATCACTGCACGCAAGAGAAATTCTAAGATGTGGATGATCGGGGTTTATATTGGTGTTGCCGGGGCGGCAATTGTTCTCTGCGTCGCCATTTCAGTGGCCTTTTTCTTGGTGTTTCAATTGAAGAAAAAGAAACAACAAAATCGAAGCAAGGAGCAAGACCTGGAGCTACAACAGCTTAGTTTAAGTATACGAACCACAAGCGATAAGAAAGTCTCGTTTGGATCCCAGGATGCCCTTGATGGCCAGATCATTGGCAACACTCCTCGAAAGGCTCTTCTGGAGCCCTATGCTGTAGAGGAGCTGAGAAAAGCGACTGGGGACTTCGATTCAAGCAATCTCATAGAGGGTTCTGTCTATCATGGTCGTGTCAATGGGAAGAACCTAGCCATCAAGCGCACACGACCAGAAATCATATCCAAGATTGAGTTTGGTCTTTTCAGTAGTGCAACTTGCCATCATCAGAACATAATTAGGCTGTTGGGGATATGCTTAGCTGAAGGCCCTGATGCTTATTTGGTGTTCGAATATGCTGAAAATGGGTCTTTGAAGGATTGGCTTCATGGTGGATTGGCCATCAAGAGCCAGTTCATAGCTTCCTGTTACTGCTTCCTGACATGGAATCAGAGGCTGAAGATATGTCTTGATGTAGCAGTGGCCTTACAGTACATGCACCATGTCATGAATCCAAGCTATGTTCACAGAAACGTGAAGAGTAGGAATATATTTCTGGGAGAGGACTTCAGCGCAAAGATTGGTTTTTTTGGCATGGCGAGGTGCATTGAAGATGATGCCAATCACCCGGAATGGCATTCCGTTAATCCCATCTCTGGCAATCTCTGCTATCTGGCTCCTGAATACATTCAACAAGGCATAGTTTCTCCAGCTATCGATATATTTGCTTACGGGGTGGTTGTGCTGGAGGTGTTGTCAGGGCAAACCCCAACCCCAACAACAGAGGCTAACAAGAGGGGAGACAGAAGCATTTGGCAGTCTGAGAAGATCAAGGCCATACTGCAAGCAGAAAATGCAGATGGGCTGAGGGAATGGATGGATGGTGCAGTAGGCGAAAATTATTCATTTGATGAAGCAGTCACATTGGCCAAACTGGCGCAAGCCTGCATAGAGGAAGATCCTGCTTTGAGACCAAGCGCGGGAGAAATTGTGGAGAAGTTAATGAGATTGATGGAAGAATCACCCGAAGAGGAACACGTATTACTAGTATGCGAAAGCTCTTCCAAGCCTCTGGTGAAGGCAGCTGCAACCAGATTGTGAAGGGTATAATTGCTTAAGGTTTTAAAGAATCCGGAGCAACTTTCGTTAATTCCAGCTCTAAGCCTCTAGCGTCGTGTAAATGCTCAATCCTCACGGGAAGAGCACAGTATATTATATTATATTATATAATAAATGCAATATTAACGAAATAAAAATCCATGTAAACTAATTATTTTGTATTTATTGTTATTATTTAAAGTATTAGTTTAGTTGACGATTTCATATATATATATATATATGTACTCTCTTGGATTTGAATTTCTTTCGTTAATACGCACTCCGACAAATTCAAGATCATGGTACTTGTTAACTCCAACAAGTAATATTGGTGTTAGTTCATAAGCTCCAATGCACTGTTGAAATAAGGAACAGGCTTACCAGCGTCCATTCCACAGATAACCCAAGTGGAATAAGGGCCGGACAGAATCTCCAGCAGATGACCCAAGTGCTCTTATATAAAACTTGATGGGCCCGATGTCGAAAGGAACACAAATTTGGGCTAACGAGTGAGTACACCTTCCGTATTAACATATTATATTTCGTTGGATTTAAAAAAGGCAAGCTCGCTCAGCTCCAGTTTCCACCAGGCCGGAGCCAGACTAAAGTAGTCCCCCTGTCCACTTTGCTTTATAAATAACGTCAGCCGAATGATTCACATCCCTCCGTCCCAGAAAATAAAAAAAACAAACGAACAATCGAAGCCCAATTATATTCCAGTGATACAAAAGTCCAAAATAAAAAAAAGAAAAAGAGAAAGGCAGATATGCTTGTCGGCTGGCTGGCTGGGGTTCTCTTCATGAAGGACAATGAAGCAGATGCGCGGTGTCGAGTGACTCAGCCAAAGATATGCCATTGGGCATCGACCTTTCTTTTACAATCAAAAGATTCGGTTCCGGTGGCAGCAGGGCTGGTCGAGTATTTGTTTCAAGAAATCAGGACCCACCGCCCCACCCCCCCCCCCCCCCCCCCCCCGCGGCGTTTTTGAATGTTAACTCTGTCGACATGCAGCGTGGGTCGCGTTTAATGGATCGAGGCAAGGCGGACGACAGGATCCACGCGTAGCGTGCAAGGGATCCAGCGTGTCCCCTAAATGGACACGTGGAATGGGGCTTCACGAGACGTGGGACCGAATGATTCGTCAAGTGGGCCTGGCCGGTCCATTATTATTTATAACTCGTTATGTATCGGTCGACCTCATCTGATATTAAACACCGTCTACTAGTTGCTTCTTGGGTACCTACTACTATTCCAAGGTCAACTGTTTTGTGTTATGTTTCAACGGTGGGCCTCCCTTTCCCCTCCATCGGTGCGCGGCCATTCTCAAATTCGAAGTTTCTATAACCTTCCGCGTTGATGCCGCCTTTTTACTATATACAATTTGGTTGCGGAAGACCAAGTGGATGCAGGATAGCCATCCCCTTTTCCTTCGTCTCTCTTTCTGTTTAAAAGTTTCTTGGAATGAGAAATACTTTGGTTACTGCTTTTGGTGACAGATATCACGCCATCGACAGGAAGCACGGTGTGTATTCTCAGAATTTCAATCTAATTGGCGCATTTTAGGCTCTCCGACGTCTGAGATAGCCTGCCTGTTTATACTCTGGTTAGACATTAAAATATATGTGTGTGTGTGTAAATAGAAATCCCAATTCAGCGTTATTCATTGAGTATTACTGATTGGTTGTGAACCTACGGGCATAATTGACCCAAAAAAAAAAAAAAAACTGTGCATCAGCAAGCGAAAAATGAAACTTTGAAAACAAATTGTCTTCTTTCGTTCTACTTCCCCCTAAACATAGAAAATATGTTCAACCCAAATACTGGCTTTCCTATTTTTCTTTTTTTGGTTTCTCAAGAGTAACTCTCAACTTGAAAAAAATAAAAGAGCTTTTCTGATAAACACCATTAGATCATAAAGGCTAGATACTGTAGGTGAGCAAGGAGGGCCAAAAAGTGAACAGAAGCAGGAGCAAATTAATTGTTATGTAAGAACAGGCCATCTCTAAATCTGCTAAATAAAGAGCTCCAAATTTATTGACTGCAACCAATATGGCGAACGAACGTATATTTGAGTGTGCATACATGCATGTACAACAAATGAAAAGAGCTTAATTATGACGACTATAACATCATAACCTTGAACTCATCAAAACTGAGTACCCCATCCCCATCGAGATCAAATTGAGCAATTATGACCTCGCATTCCTGTATACTCATGGAATCACCTAATCTGCTAAGCATCCTCTTCAAGCTCTTGGGCGTAATGCATCCACTCCCTTCCATCTCGTACATCTTAAAAGCCTCTTTCAAGTCATTCTCCTTCTCTTCGTCCTCACCTCCTTCAATAAACCTTACGAAATCCTCCAACCCCAGCAGACCATCTCCGTCGGAGTCCAAAATCCTCACTGCTTCCTCTGCCTCTCCCAGCGACAACTCTCTTCCTATGGCCCCAACACATCGCTGGAGCTCTGAAGACGATATCTTCCCATCGCCATTCTCGTCAAAGTGATTGAACACACGCTCATATTTTTGGTTCTTGTCCATCATCCAAGTCTAAGGTATACTCAAACATAAAGATCAACCATATGGTACTGATAAAGAATATGTGGAGAGGAAAAATTTTCTATTCTTAAATATGAAACGAAGATTGGAATAGAAGAATTAATGACATAAAAAATGCATCAATTAGCCCGGTGAACTCTCTGGGGTTTCTGAGTGCTTATCCATAAGTACATATATATATATATATATATTGAATGGGTAATCAGCGGAGGCGACGCGTAACGTGCTTTGACGTGCAACCTTTCACCATAGGGGCATTTTCTTGCTGCATCGTACCAGCCTGATGAAGAAGAAAGTGCAGGGTAGTTTCGCAGATAAGAAAATGAGACCACGTTATGACACAGGAGGCATAATTTGGCAAGCTAAAAATAGAATCTTTATGTTCGTCGGTGCGTGTATCCTTTGAGCAAAGACACGAAGGAATCAACCAAGAGATGACCTTTCCTTAGCCAAGGTCCTTGACCTTTCTTTAAGGGCGTTAGCACAACATATACCGACTCGAAGAAGAAAAAGAAAGGAGATATTTCAGAGCCGACAAGCCGTCTAAGGAACTGCGTCCACACCAATATAAAATTCAAGGGAAGAGGAAAAGGCTCGACAAGAAGAAGGAGCTCGGAAACGAGCTTGCAAAGAACGGGTTAATCATTATATTTTTAAATTTAATTAATGATTATTGAGCTAATCAATAGGTTAATTATTATTTAACCACTAAATTAATTATGGTAATAGTTAATTATTATTATTATCATAAATTTTACATATAGTTTATTATTTCTATTCATGAGTAATCAGACTATTATATTATATAAAATTAATTCTTTTATCTCTTGATAAAAATCAAGAGACATTTTAGTAGAGTGTTTTCTTAAACCATATTTGAATGTTGGGGGTTAACTAGAGGATGAATTTTTTCTACAATTGACTTTTAGCATTAGTATATCTCAAAAGGTGAAAAGGTCTAAGGTAGCTAAGGAAAGTCAATATTTATCAGTAGTTGGAAGCAGAGATTCAAAGAGTCATTTAGACGGGCTTAGCGATACATTTTTGTTCTGTTTTTGTTTTTCAATCTGCTGCCTTGGCTGGATGGTTTAGACAACGTTGATTATTGCGCTTGTTTTCATGTTTAAAACTCTTTTCTTTATGTCATGAAGCATATGAATATTGCAAATCATAATCACATCAACGAAAAGGCAGAAAAAGATATTGTTTCTTCGAAAGAAAAAAAAAAAAAAAAGAGATGAGAGAGAGAGAGAGAGAGAGAGAGATTTAGTCAACATGGAACACATGCTTGTGACTATAAGCGCATCTCGAGGAAAGGCTGATTTAATGAAGAAGACAGGATGCAGAATTGGCATGGAAAAAGAGATGCAAGGGGTAGATGGAAAAGCCAAATATTTCTGTTTTAAGATTTGTATACGAGACAATACGACATTAAATTAGAAGCGATGGCCGTCCGCGTACACCCCTAGCCTTTCAATCTGTCGGTGTTGTTGTTGTTTTTTTTTTTGGTGGGGGGTGGGGGGGGGGGGGAGGAGTGTTTAGGTGGGTGATTGGATACGTGACACTCTTTGTAGCTAACGAGATTCACGGAAGAAAATCTCTGTTGTTTCCTGAATCAGCAGGGTTGGTTCGATGAAGAAGATAGAATAGCAGAGGATCCAGCTTGCTGCTGGCCCATCTTTTAGTAATTCACGAATGAGAGAAGCTGTAATAATATATATATTATTAGCCAGCCCGGCCCAGCAAGCCAGCCGAGGTCGTTTATCATATCTTTCTGATTCGCTATTTTTCCGGACATTGTGATCCTTCCCCTTCCGATGCTCCTTGGCAATTTGTGGATCCCTGAATGCCCAAAGGTTCCTACGATTGACGTTTGCAAAAAAATTAAAAGAAAGAAAAAAGATTCAGGTTGTTTGAGGTTGCCACGTTGTCAGGCACAGCCCTCGGACTTCAAAGCCGTTAGTCCACTTGTCGCTTCTTGAAGAGGTAGGCACCCACGTCTTGTGGACGCGTCCGGTTCAACGCTAACCAACTGTGTTCAGGCATGGCAAGTTCACGATAACATCTTCTTCTTAATCTAATCTTCCGCACACTTTCCCTTAATCTGTCCAACCAAAATTCGACGCGTAATACTTTTTGTTCCAAACGCAGTGGCATTACCGTAATTCATTGTCACTGTTTCGTCTTAGAAGTTAAAACACCCCACTTTTCTCTCCACGCATAAAACCCTATTGTTGTCCGCTGCCTTCGCAAATTGTCTCGTCTTCCCCGCTGCTGCCGCCATGGCCTGGCTGAGCCGAATGAGACTACCTGTCGCGCCGCTTGCGCTCCGTCGCCTGGGGTTCCTCGTCAGCAGCCGAGCCTACGGATCGGCGGCGGCAGCAGCTTTTCAATACGAATACGAGGACGACTTTTATTCCGAAGCAGAAGATGGGCTGAGTGGTAACGCCCGGCGGCCAGAGCTTAGTCTAGAGTCTGCGGCGGAGTCTTTCTGGGGAAGAGGAGTGCAGTGGGTGCTGATTGGAGACCCAGGAACCAAAAAACACGTGTACGCCGAGAAACTGTCTCAGCTTCTAGAAGTTCCTCACATTTCCATGGGTGCCCTTCTTCGCCAGGAGCTTAATCCTTGTTCTCGTCTCTACAAACAGGTTCACTTTCATGTTCTTCTCCCCTCCAAACTAGTCGCGGGTTTTATTTAAAGTTTTGATTTTTTTTAATATAAAATTTTACATTTTCAAAAGCGAGTAATTGGGTTTAATCAGAATGTCCAAATAACTTTTGGAGTTTGCTTAATTTGTCCTCTTCTCTCTCTCTCTCTCTCTCTCTCTCTCTCTTATTTATTTATATCTTTATGGGTTGGGTCAGATTGCCAACGCTGTGAATGAAGGGAGGCTAGTGCCGGAGGATGTGATATTCGGATTGTTGTCAAAGAGGCTTGAAGAAGGATACCAGAGAGGTGAGACTGGCTTCATTTTGGATGGCATCCCTCGTACAAGAATCCAAGCTGTAAGTCTTGTAGTTTTCAACATCAATCATACCCAATCCGTCCGTTCCCTTTGTGCTCGAAGATTCCATCTTAATTTTTATTGTAACTACTAGTAGAAAGAATGGCATTGAAAGCCCTGCCACTAAACTTGTCACAGGAGATTCTTGACCAAATTGCGGATATTGATTTGGTTGTGAATTTTAAATGTGCCGATGATCACACACTTAGAAGAAATTTTCTGAGCACCGGAAGCTTTGGGACCGCAGTTTCTGATGCAGCAGGTGCTTCTTCAAAGGAAAAGCTCCGCATCTACGCAGAACAGGTACTCACATCCCTACTCTGGATCAAAATTCAGTTCATCTTTCCTTCCCGCCTTTTGCAGCGTGCTTCATCTATCACCTCTTGCGGTGCTTGGAAATCTAGTTGCTTAAGCTCTTTTTATTTAGCTTAAATTGTATTTGTTAACTTCTACTGTCTTCAATTGTCAAAAATGAGGGTTGCAAGTTATTATTATTATTATTATTTTCTTTTCAGGGAGAAAGGAATTTGGAAATGCTTATAATTTGATTTTTTGTTACCCCAGTGTAAGGCATTGGAAGATTACTATAAGAAACAAAAGAAACTTTTGGACTTTCAAGTGGGAGTTGCACCTGCAGAAACATGGCAAGGGTTGTTGGCTGCATTACAACTCAAGCATATGAGTGCTCTTAGTTCTTCACCAAAACTGGCTGCTTGATTTATTTTTTTTGTGTGAAACTGATGGCTACCTTAGTCCAGCCATTGCCTTAATTTAATCATACTGTTGATGGTATGATGTTTGAAAGTGTTAGATTTCTACAACCATTAACACAAAGCAAGTGAAAAGCAAAAAAGATGTTAGGGAGTGCGTACAGCTCGCTGCAATGTGAGGCATGTTGCAGACACTGTCATGCGAGTGTAATGTCAAAGCAAGCAAGGTGTGAGTTTGTGCTGCAGTTGTCCCGATGGATTTTTGATGGTCTTTTGGAGTTTTAGTTTGTCAAGTAGATTGCAACTTGAGGCTGTATGTTTATAATGTAATTTTGGCGAGAGATGAAGTGCTAAGAATACTGGCATGTATGATTAATATATGAAGCAAGGACGTTATGTTTATGTTTTCATGTCTTCTGTCTTTTCTTTGTTGCTCGTGAGCACTGTGAATTTGAGGTCTATATTTTCTGCTGCGACTCCAACCATTCACCATGCAACCATTAACCACATTTTTGTCTTCTAGATCTATATGGAGTGATGGTTTCTTCCTCTATCTTTGGGAACTTGCATTTTGTCCTTTTCACCCGCTTAAACCATACTCATGCAGTAGCCATGCATTTTGGCTCTGGTTTTCCCTTTTCCCCCAGATTGAAATGATATAGTGCTTTGTCATTTTCAAAAGGGGACTCCATACTCTTTAGTGGATCAAATCGGTAGCCAAGATGGTATGTATCAGACTACAAACGGAAACCATCCATTTCAACGTTACCTTTCCTGCTAAGAAAGTTTTATATTTTTGGTTGTTCAGAACATTGCACTCCGCACAACAAAATTATGGTAGGAGAAAAGTTTTCCGTGCGCTTTATTTGTAAAACTAAAAATGCACTGGTTGCCTTCTGTACATACACAAGAGGGGCACAAAAGATAATCTAAACTTGATTACAGATGTAGGGTGAAGCATACATATTTTTTATTCTGAACGTAGATCTAAAACTACTGGCTTTTCATCCATACGTCCCGGAGGAGTTCATATCTAACGGAGCTTTGATTGCCCTTATCTTTGGATTTCCAATTGGGCTTTGTCAAAGCTGGTGATGTTTGAGAGTTTTCAAGGAGAATTGATGCCAAAGGTGAATTTAGTTCATCAAGCTCATCATCACTGGTATGTGATTTTGTGAGGATTGAGGACCCACTTCTTCTCAACTGAGACTGACTTCCAAAATGTCCGATAGTACCAGCAATGGAGGCAGCTGAAGGTGGCAAATAGCTTGGAGGAGCTGCAATGCATGGTGTGGTAAAGATAGGTGCCTCCCCAGCATCAGTGGCATCCTAAGTCAAGATAAAAGGAGATATTGCTCAACTGATCCAATAGAAACTCTTACCGGGTTAGTTCTTGATACCAAATTGTCTAGGCTAAGGAATCAGCTAGGTCTAAGTTGGCATAGACTAAATTTAGGGCAGAACCATCAAAGCTTTTGCTTGTCACATAGCCAACCCAAAACTAACGCCAAGTAAAGCTGCATGTTTCTAAATGACTGAATGAAACCAAGTCAGAAGATTTAAAGAACTGAACCAAGCAACACAAAAATGTCAAGTTTATTCCTCCATGGGTTGCCCACACATGATTGCAGCCTTATATATTCAGGCTAACCTTATATTTTGGCCAGTGTTAAATAGTTGGTGAAAAGTTTAGAATGTTACTAACCACAGAATCCAGGGATTCAAGGACAACATTGGGAATAGGATCAGGGCAAAACTCATCTGAGATGAAATTGTCAAGAACTTTCTTGATCAATTGTGCACCAAATTTAGGGCATACCTTCAACAAGCATTTAAACACTGTAAAGAGGCCTTCCAAAGCATTGTTCAAACCAGAATGAGATTGAATAGAAGGGCTTCAGTTAGCTCATCATACCTCTTTTCGTATAGATTTACTTAAGAGCATATCCTTGGGAAGCATCATAAGATCACTCAATGAATTAAGAAGATGAAATGATTTGAAAGATGCATCTTCTCTCTCGTTATTCTCATCATTTTCTTCTTCAAGTAAGTCATCATCCATACCAAATAGGTCAGTCAGCCATCTTGACCAGTTTCCAATCTGTAATCATAGTCACGCAAGGGAAGTAAGTCAGTCAGCAATTTTGAGCAACTTCAATGACCACCCAATAACAATATTCATCATTTACTGCTCTGCTGCTAGACCACATTTAAATTGCTAAAAAATGTGGTTTTACAAGCAAGTTTCCCCTTTCTTCTAACAAATTCAAGGAATGTCAATTATAACCAACGATGCAAGTCATGTAACAGCAAGATCATTTCTCACCGCATTCTTCAGTTGTGCACCAGCCCCAAAGCTTGATCTCCCAGATGGAATAGGCAGAACTTTTGAATCACTAATGGGGTCAGATACTGGATCAGTTGGGATATCATCAGCAGATTCACGCAGAATGGCATTGAACATTGCCACATCTAACCTGGCCACACATTGCTCCATAATCTACATAATTAAAATACAATGTGAATTCATAATGCTTTAAGAAAGAAATTAAACAGATATTAGAGTAACGTGATTAGATGTAACGACTCATGATTTACCAATCTGGCTGGCACAGGCAAACAGCCACATTCATGTCCTCCAGCTCGAACAGGGCAAAGTCTTTCACAAGCATCCTTGAAAGCCTTCTTCCAGAGCTCCAGTGAAAAGTTTACCTGGTCTTCATCACATGAACTAGATACCCTTCCAAGGCTTTTCTTAGACCCGGAACCAACAAAGTCATCAATTGCATTTGTTGCAGCGGATTGCATGTGTGGGGTAAGAGTCTGGTACAGAAACAGGAAAGGAAATGAACTTCTGTTACATTTGATTCTAAGATGACTATTAGTAATGTGCATTTACGAACAAGGTATCAATGGATGCAACCCTAACCTGCCACCAGATGGATTCAACAGTTCGACAGAAAATCCAAGCTTCAACTCTTTCAAGAACAGATATAAATGTGCATGGTTTTTCCCAGTCACCTACATCTCTGTAAATAGCATTCTTGTCCTTTGTGTCGGGAGATCTATTGCTCCATTTTAGTGAAGTTGATCTAATACTTTTTTCACGACCATTCCTCTCCATCTGTGGTTCCACAGAGAGTGATAACTCTGATTGACTGATTGCTTGGCATATAATTGCTCTCAACACAACAGCATTTGACAACCAAAATGTCAACCTGAAGTTAAGAATACATAAAATGTTAAATGAGTTTGTGTGCTAAGAATCTCCCTTGCAAATAGAATAGGCACAATTAGACTGCATTTTTATTGAATCTCCATTATCATGAGACTTGCTTACGCCTAAGATTCTTCCACTGGCTACCAACAAACTAATAGAAAATTTGCTAAAATCAATAGGCTTTCAGACAAGTATCAGTGAAATATACCAAAGTTTCTAGTTTCATTTTCTTTTCTTGCAGTAACAGGCCCTATTACTGTTCTTACAAGATAGACAATAGTACTCAATCAACGACCCGAATACAATCCTTCTTTTGGTCCAAGAGGAGATCAACAACTCTTCAAAGAGAAGCCACCTCATATGTGAATAAATGTTTTAGAGGGGCTAATAACTGCATCATGAAAAGTAAGGGACACACAAGGAAAGGTACCATATAAAATTACCTGGGGACATCATTGCCACATGCTTTTGCTACCAGAACTAACCCAGAAACAGTGCTTCTAGCCACACTGCCTTTTCTTGAATGGGACCGTTCTTTACAAGCATGCAGATACAACCTTGAAAGACGCCTAGCTGGAGCATGTACCTTACTTGTGGAACTTCCATGCTCAGCAATGACTGAATACAAAGCAGCCTCCATAGCTGCAGATTCTCTTAACTCTCCCTCAAGCATCATTATCTTGAGTTCCAATTGCTGGATTTTGGCGTCTAAGTTGGTGGTTTTAGTAGACTTCGGATAAAAAGTGGTATTAATTCTTTCAGTGGTGCTGATATTTCCTAAACTCTTCTCTGCATCTTCCAAGACAGCAACTTCCTTGACTTCAATGCGCTGATTTCTGCTGACAACCCCAGTGCTCCTAACTGAGTCTGATGGTGACCTAACAGATTTCACATGCTTCAATCTATCAACTTTAAAGATAGTTCCATGCATCCCAGATTCTCCACTTGGAGAAATTGTACCACTCAGAATTGAGTTTTCATTTCCAGTTTGAGCAAACGTATCTATTACTCCATTTTCTGACAAACACCTCTCTTCATTATTCTTACCAGTTGTATCCTCAGAGGAACTACAACTCAAATTACTGTGGAATGTATTATCCTCCAAAGAGTATTTGTCAGATCTCTGAGTTTTTCCATCATCTGCCCTATCAATTTCAAAGTCACTAGAAGTTGTGGAACCAAGCTTCTCAGCCATCAACAGATTGTCAGGTGATGATGCTACTTTGGCTGGAAAAAGGACAGTTGCATTTTCTTTGCTGCTCTGCTGAGTTTCAACTCTGACAGTGCTTGTGCAGCCATTGATAATTTCATGAACATCCTGCTCCAAATCTTGATGCTTGTTACTTCTCATGTTGTCAGTGGCCTCTTCCCCTTTATCTTCAATGTTACAGGGCAAGGATGAAAAATAAACACCTTGGGCAGCATCATCTTTTCGCATTAACATTGAACACAAATCAGGGGCAGGGGAATCCAAAAAAGAAGCCTGACCATTTACTGAACTCCCAATATCAGAAGATAAGTCTATGGAGGATGAGCAACTTGAAACTTCATTCAAATTTTCTTCAGTGTGCTTTTCAAGCCCTGGCTTTGTGTTGTCCTTGCTAACCCCTCTGCTATCCATCAGTCTGTTTGGACCATTCTGCAAGCCAACATGATGAGCTAACTTATCTCTTACTTTGCAATTTCTTAGCAATGGTTCCACTGACATATTCACAAAAGGCTGTTTGCAATATTGGTCCCACCAGTGAAATTATATGTACTAAAGCATTAATTTTAATAAAGAAAGCTGTCTCATTTTCTAGGCATAAGGCAACAATTAAGCTATCAATGTTGTTGAGGTTAATTAGATAAGTGTATGGATTAGATCCTCTATCAAAAAATTTGATAGAAACCACATCAATCAATTAAAATATAAACAAACTGAAGATAAAGAGAGGGAGGAAGAGAGAAAAAGAAAATCAGTACCTCTCCATTTCGTGTGGGCAAACCCCCACTAGTCAAAGACGAATGTGAGGAAACATCATCATCAGTAAAAGAGGTGCTCTCAGCTTCCTCTGTGTATTCTTCATTCATCAATGATGAAACTGATTCTCCATAATTCTTGTCAAGGGATACCCCTTTTGCCGGACGATCCCTAGAAGAGGAGCTGCTGTGACCCTTATCAACTGGCTGGATTTTGACGTACAAAATTGGCTCAGATGTATTCCTGAAGCTCCTCTTGCTGTGCATTGGAACAGTAATAATCGTAGTCTCCTTGATAACACCATAGTCTGCGAAGTCTACCACAGCCGTTGCCAATAACTGGATCTTATCCCTTCGAGGTTCACTTAAGTTGAGTTCCAGACAGTTCTTCTGAAAAGTATCAACATCCTTGCCTCTGACAGACATTTCCCTTAACAAAGTCACACGTAATCTAAAGGACTCATTGAACTCAATTTTACCCTCACCAACAACAGAACCAAGAGAAGGAACAACAGCTTTTGTAGACCCTGAACGACCACCATTTTCCCACTGGATCAAGACTGAACGAAGGGACCTCAAAGACTGAGATGGAGGCCAAGGCTTAATCTCTTGGATATGGATCAAATAATCTGCCTGAGCAGAGCTTTTCTTACTCTTTGAACTAGGACTCAGAACCATTTTTCAACAAGAATTAGTATTCCACAATGCAAACGCAAATGCTGATGAACAGTTAACAACCAGGTCTGTAGAGTCCTATGCTCCAGAAGCAACCAAAAAAGGTGAAAAAAAAAAAAAAAAGCATAAGCCAGTAAGTCTATGGGAGAAGTTTTGAAAAAGAAGCGAAAACAGCGAACTAAATAAAGCAATTTACATTCGACAACTGTAAGCAGCAACAAAGAAGACATTACATTCAGGATCTACAGATTTATATGATAATAAAGCAAGTAAAGAGCTTCCACTTTAAATACGGAAAGATGGAAAGAAAACGGAAATTTAAAGAAGGACAAATGAAAATGTCTCCAAAAACCACAGCCAAGTAAAATGAAACACTACAGACAAAAGAGACTGTTACTCGAAAAATGCATTACAAAAGACTCTTGCCGGCCAGATCTCCACCCAACATAAGGTAGGAAGAGATACATCATCATCATCATCGTCATGCAAAGAAAGATTGCAAGAAGGAATCTTTCACTTTGGAGAAGGGTTGCATAAAGAAAACGGCACAAGAAGTGGAATTTCCGGAACTGTTGTCCCCACCACATTTCCTTCTTGACTTACCCGCTGCAAATCGAGCGGTGGCCGATGTTGAGGTACACCAACAAAAGCAAATTTGCATGCTTTTGTGCCACTGCTGCCTGTAATAACAAGAAGTGACCAAGAAAGAAGAATGTCTCTCTACTCAGCAAGTAATAACATAACAATAGTAATTATTATTATAATAAAGAAGAAATAGAAGAAGAAACAGCAACTGTCCGAGACGCGAAGATGAAGAAGAAGAAGAAGAAGAAGAAGGAATGGAAATGGAGATCTTCCAAAGGGAAAGGTGGGCCGTGTTTCTAAGTCGCTTAAATATAAAAATAAAATAAAATAAAACTCAAGAGGAACGTTGGGGCTTTTATTTAACAGGTAGGAACGGATTACGCGCCGTCGGAGGAGTCGATGGAGCACGCTCCAATAATGCATGCCATCACGCGCAAGCAGGGCAGTCTAGCGCCGTCAGTTCCGGATGAACCCCCTCCCCGCCCAACTCCCTCTTTACATAGCTAGTTGGTTATTAAGCAATTTAACGGAGTTTTGACGGCCTTTGATGAGGCGCGCGGCGTGGGTTCCTTTGCAAAGCTTCGTTGGGCCTGGCCTGGCTTATGTCTCGCCGACACAACGAGAAAATGTTACCATTACTGCGCTGTCGTTGAGTTAAAAAAGAAAAAAGAAAAGAAACTCGCCGCCACCAACTCTAGTTAGCAAGTTAACCATCAAACAACACGTTCTACGCCAACCCCCCACCAGCAATTTGTTCTATTATTATGGGGACTGGCGCAAGGCTTCTCGTTGCTTCCTTCCTCATCTTCTTCTTGAGTTGGGGCCGTTAAATCCAAAACGATTGTGGATTTGTTGAGAAGATTTTCTATGCATCCAACCGCGAGCAAATTCCAAATGTCACCAACACAAAACAGAAAAGTATTAAAAATAATAATAATAATAATAACACTCTTCTAAGCCCACTCATCCGACGCCTTTTGAAGCACGGCAACAACGTACAGTGCAGCCCACGACGCTTCTCTGACTCTGTCCACCAACCTCCTCCTTGCAATAGTTTTATTATTGCGCCAAGACCCCACCCCACTTCCTGCTTTGCCAGAATTAACATCTGATGCCCCAATCCATCCGTATTGATGCTCACCGCACTGCAGTCCAAGGAAAGGCTAGCGGTTTGTGGTTGGGTTTAGTTCAAACATCCACACTGATCCTCTTCTGACACAACCCAACCCAACCTCTTCTTCATTAAATTTCCTGTTACCATCAAAATGCATGTCCGAATTTATGAAGACTCTGCCCGCTCGCAATTTGTAAACATCTCATTTCAGACTCGAGTAATAGAGGGAAAACAATCCTGATATAAAGTGTAGTTTGTTCGTGGTCCAACAATCAAATATGCATTTATGGACCCTACATTTTGCTTTCAACAGGAAAAGGCTACCTAAAACATATCACTGCCTTACGGGGGTCCCTACCCCTTTAGGCTACATTTGGTTTCTTCTAATCAAAGATTGTTAACTTACAGCTTCATATGTGGCTATACCATTTTTCCATAAGCTAATGCCTATGATGTAGAATCTGATTTCTGATCAGCATCAGCTGTTGCCTGGACTTGAGCTGCATACTGCAGATTCCACAGGACATCCTCGAACGAAGGCCGTGTTGTTGGTTCCGGGGATATGCATTTGCTCGTGAGAGAAACCACAATTGATAGTGACTCCTGTGAACAAGTCGTTAAAACGATTGGATCCACCATTCGTCTTCGACCATCCTGGCTGCCAAAAGATACCTGCCAGGAGTAAGAGCAGTCTCAGAAACAAACCACTCCATGCAAAACAAAACTAAATTTACACACTCTCCTTTCCAAAGTTACCCAGCATTTTGACAACGTCTGCCTAAGCATTGAAATACATGAGTGAAATCAATCTGCTATCCTTACGTCACAACAGAATGATTGTGCAAAACCAACATCTCCAAATGGGTTAATTAGCTAAAGAAGACTGGATTGGCCAAGGAATCTTTAAAAATGGTTAGATGAGGACAGGACCGACATAGCTAAATGGTAAAATAATTGAGAAATAAAATCAGTTCATTGCACATGAATCAATAGGAAAGCTCTAATAAAGTGAAAATTTAAGTTGTGGAAAAACAAATAAGTCAAAAGGTTTTAGCATACCATTTCGTTGAGTAGAAACGTTTCTCTTTTCCCAGTTACTACAGGCCCAACAAGTGATTCAAGCAGTATAAACCCAAAGTTGTAGACATCGTCATCATCTGAGTTCATCTTATGACTGCAGAAAAGGATGCCAGAAACTAGGAAATATCATAACAGCAACTCAACAGGCTTTACCAAGCACTTCTTAGGTGAGATGCTCAGAAAAATAGAATAAATACCTGGATTTTGGTCCCTCTCCCTTTGCCTACATGCAAGTTAATATGCATCAGAATAACAACTCAGGACTAAGACCCAGTTTTCCCAGTTAAAATTAGCTGCATGGTATATACCTCAAGTTTATCAGTTTCTTCTTTGATAATGGACATCCCATAATCACTCAGCTTGGGAATCTGATGCTCATCGAGCAATATACTACTTGTCTTCAGTTGATTTTTGAAAATACCTGGAATCACCCCAGTATGCAAAAAATGCACAGCCTTGGCAACACCAATTAGGATGGCCAACCTATCCTGCCAGTTAAGGACTTTCTCTGGATATATTTCTGCATATAGACATGTAGTTAAGGTAGACATTGCAATTCTTAAAGTTATCACAAAGAAGAGATGGTAAAAGCAGTACTGATTAAAAAGATACAGGGTTGTTCCTTTTATAATTCTTAACAACCTGCTGAATAAACAGACACATGCTTGAATAATTTTTGTTTCTTCAAATGTATTCAAATAAACAAAGAAAAGATCAAATTCTTCCAAGACAGCCATACAAACCTGACAGCCGGGCACCATAGTTCCCATTAGGTACATATTCATAAACAAGGAAGATTTTGTTGCTATTACAATCATCTTGTCCCCCACTATTAATGCAATAACCCAAGAGACAAACCAAATGTGGATGGTGAAGCTTTGACAGCATATCCAAGTGAACTTTCAGATTCTGTACAGACTGCTTCTTCATCAGTGGCAAAGATTTTACTGCAACATAGGTTCCATTCTCCAATCTTCCCCTGTAAACCTGACAAAGGAGATACATCAAATTGAATGAACATGAAGAGGTATATACAGAACTAGTTGGCCAAGCAGTTGCCATAAGATTGCCCTTCCTGAGAAAATCACAACCAAATCAAACTATTGATTGGCAATCAATAACAGAGCTTGCAGTTCTTGCTGCAACCAAGGGACATGGGAGAAACAAACTGAAAAGTACCTTCCCAGAAAAGCCCTCGCCCATAAATGTTGATGAATCAAAGTCTTTCGTGGCTTCCTTCAACTCTTCCAAGGAAAAAACATGACAAACTGGGGCCCCCTGTGTCCCCAGCTTGGCTACTTGAGAAATAAATCCTAAAAGGAACAGAAAGGAAAAGCTTAGCACCAGTTGGTCAAACATTTTCTATGAAGAATTCACTGGTACATGATATTAATTAGTAGGTCTTGGATTGTGACATCAAAATAGTAACTGAATAAACAACTTAGCCTGACAGTTGAAACTTACTGGCATTTGCAAGAACTTCAGAGGAAACAGCAGTAGGGGACTTATCTTGAACGGCCTTTGAGATTATATTCTTCTCAGATGCCCTGGAGCAGTATCTTCTGCACAAAAGGAGAACCCCAAGTGCCAAAAGTCCAATAAACAGAACAGCTCCTCCTATAATGGCAACCAATACTCCTATGGTTCTACCTCTTTTTCGTTTTGCCTCTCCATTGGTTTCTTCACAGGCCGACTGTGGGTGCTGATCATGGTCATCAATGGATAAGCAATTTCCGCCAAACTTGACTACTATCTTATCCGCCATACTATCCAAGCAAGAAGGAAGTCTGCCAATAAACATGTTTGCAGAGATGTCAACAAACCCGAGTTTGCTGCCACAAGCAAGGTAAGCTGGAAGTGAACCACTCAGCTCGTTGGATTCTAAATTTAAATATCTGATGTTTAGCAAAGAGAACAATGAAGAAGGCGGGGTTCCACTCAGATGATTGAAGGACAAATCAAGGTGTTGAAGCTGACTTAACTGGCAAAATTGCACCGGAACTTTCCCCGAGAAGGAATTATTGCTTAGAAGCATCGTAATTAACCCCTTTGGCATAACTGGTAAATCAGAATCTAACTTGTTCTCTCTTAAATCCAACACATGCAGGCTATTCAAGGTGCTCAAATCAGGCAATTTGCCAGTAAGCTGATTGTGACACAAGGCCATATCTGTTAGTGTTTTGATTCTGGATATTGAAGAAGGAAACCGTCCTGTAAACCTGTTAGCCTTCAGGCTCAGATTGGTGAGATTGGAAAATGAATCCAACCAATCAGGAACAGTTCCATTAAAGTAGTTGTCATCTAGTATCAAGAAATTAAGTTTAACCAATCTTGACAGTTGTGGTGGAACTGAACCAAACATAAAATTAAAGCTCAAATCTAAAAGCTCAAGTGAGAACAACCTATGAATCTTATCAGGAAGAGGTCCCCAAATCCCCAAAGACACTAAACTGAGGACCCTCAAGCTTGCCAACCGCGTTAAAGTCGTGACAAATGAATCAATTGAGAAATGTTGAGACAAAGTATGGTTCGGAATTGCGAACCCACTGAACTCGCTGACCTTGACAAGCTTATCTCCCATAATTTTGAGCTCAGCAACGGAATCGTCCTGGCAAGTGATGGTCAAATGTGGAGTAGAAGACAGGTTGCAGAGGTCTCCATCGTAACTCTCCCAGGCATCCAATACTGGAGGGTACTCCAAATGCTTCCTTAATTGAATTAAAAGTTGATTCTGATAGGATTGCAGCTCAACGGTGCTTTGGATAGAAAAAATCCACGAAAGAAAAAATATGAGAAACCACTTTGTCCCCCCCATTGACGAAGCACAAAGGTCCAAAACTTTACCGAGTTGCGGATAATCCTAGGAACATTATCAAATCAAGGAGACGGAAAAACAGATCCATCAGAAGAAAGCTCCTTTAATTACCACCACCGCTCGTGAACGTTAGGGCCTGTCCTTGGTTTTAGAATTCAGTCTGTAGGACTCATAAAACAGTGAGCAAAGTTTCTCCCACTGTCCGAATTCAGGAAGCAGGAAACACAAGTAATGACAAAAGAGATTTTAAAAAACAAAAAAAGCAAGGGGGAAAATTCCCCCTCCCCCCACCCCACGCTGGAGAAGACCCGTTTTCGGAGAAAGTAGGTAACGGTGCCAAACGGTTGGGTGTGGAGTAATGCTGCAGAAATGAAAAACCCAAGAGCCGAGACAGGGAAACAGGAAAAATTTTATGAAGTTAATGAACCAAAGAAAGTTTCTGGGACAGAGTCCAGGAGAACAGAGAAGAACCCCAGAAATCAAATCATGGAGACAGGTTCGGAGGAGGAAGCGAAAACGAGAGAGAGAGAGAGGATAAAACCATGAAAATGGACAACTTAGATTAAATAGGCCAATAAGAAACAAGTGTAGCCGTTCCGACATAAATGAGCAAGACAAAGTGCGAGTGATAATTTTTAATGAAAGCGGTCCCCTATATATAGTGGAGAGAGAAGGCGGTGGTTGAGGAAGGGAAGGGACGGGACAGTAGTAGACGACATGCCACACGGGGACACAAACAAACTGACAGGTGGACACTGGTTCCTGATAGAGCTAGATAAAAGCCTAGCGGCGAGGGTAATCTTTTTCAGTGCGCAGGACAGTGGAAGAGAAGAAAGATCCAAAAAGAAGAGTTGGGTTGCGTGGCTTTGCGGGACCCGTTTTGTTTTTCCTTCGTTTCGCTTTGCTTGTTTCCAATCGTTTTAACTAACCGCTTATTTGTTTATTTATTTATTTTTGGCCTTATTCTCCTTCTTATTATTATTATTATTACCACTACTAAAGTTGAGATTCCCTTGCAATTTGAAACTGCATGCCGTCCGCTCTCCGATATTTTGCAACAACTGTTTGAATTTATTGGACTGTTTTGTTTTACGAAGAATCTCTTCAAATTTCTGCTTCAGCGACACTAGACGACTTGAGGATTTGTTTCCCGAAGTGAGTTTTGTCTTTTTCCTCCTTTTTTTTTTCTTTTTCTTTTATTTAAATATGTAGCATACAATATAAAATATCTAATGAATTATTAAAATATTTTATAATATTTAATTATATAATTTTTTTTTTTATATTTGATCGTGGGTTATATTGTTGTAATTATATATTTAGTAATTTTTAAAAAAATAAAATAATATTTTTTTATTAAATAAGATGTACGGTATGGCTTTCGATCCTGGATCCTAAGTATGTGGGCCCAGTACTCGTTTTCTCGGGGACAGGAGGGGTGCTTTTGACTTTAGGTTTAGAGAGAGCCGTTGCCCCCGTCGAATAGAAATTAAATTAGAAAAATGCTAAACGTTACCTAATGAGAAATTCCTTTTTTTTTCTTAAAAAAAAGGGAGCTAACGGGCATGGGTTTTTCATTGGTTTTATTGGCTTTTTGTTTCCCTGACAAAGAAAAAGGCATCTTTGTTCATTTCAATGTGCCTGCCAGCGATGTCTGCTAGCGCTACCCGTACCACAACCCTCCCCACCCCCCCTTCCCCCGGGGCGCAGTCGCAGCGATTCTGTCATTCATTCTCACTGATTATATTCTTCTGTGTAAACCTGCTGCAATTTCTCTTTGCCAATTTGAGCGGACGGAAAACACTCCAGCATAAAAAAGATTTGGAAGTTTGAGAGGAGACGGGTTTTTTTAAGTATTAAATAAAACAAAAATAGAAGCTAGGGGAATAAGTCTAGCACACGAGTAGTGGTAAAAGACAACTGAGGAAAAACCAGAACGACGACGGTTTCTATCCGGCGGATGCCAACGAAGCAATCAAGACCATGTTTGACAGACACCTGACTATGGCTAATGGCCCCAAGAAAACACAGCAACAGAAAGGGCAGTAAATAGAGAGAGAAATGACAGATTCAATGGATTGGAGGCGAACTGTTCCGCCGACAAATCTCCCTCCAAACAGTTTGCAACCAGCAAGACTTGACATAAAATTATATCAGCACCACTCATTCAGGACAGGGCACTGTTCCATTCCCATTCCCATTCCACACCGACAATTGAGAAATAGGCATCCTCTCAACAATAATAAAGATTGTGGGAAAGTTGTATCAAAGAACCCAAAACAAAGTGGAATCCATGCCCTCACTCCCGGTGCACGAGAGAGGCGACACTGACATGCGGGTAGGGCAGAGGCCGGTGCCACTAAGAAATTATCGGACCAGTCAATCCCCGGTGGCCAAAGTCTATCCGGCTTTGCATTATCAAATCCCAAGGTATCAGCCATAAACCCATCAATCTAATATACAGCGTCACCATGGCACATCTCAAATTATTTTTGAGTGTTGACAACTAGAAGCATACCTATCTTATTTCAGAGATCACGAAATCCAGTCTTCTGTTTAGCAAAGAAGAAGAAAACATAGGAAGAGGGAATGGTTATCTTGTTTCAGAGATCGCAGAATCCAATGTTCCAAATTAATGTCTATGATGATTAAGTATACATGGTAAGTGTCTTAATGTGGAACCACAACACTTCTCTGGAACTTGGGTTAAAAAAAAAAACAGATACAGTAGAATTTGCTTGATTTACCCTCAACTCACCTTACTCTTCCTCTTTTACATTTTGGCACATGGAAATACACCATGCAGCAGAATAAATAATCAGGCAACTATTATGAACCCTTTTCCATTATACAGCCATCCAAAGAAGACTCCAAGTAGGAAATTACACGATCAGCTGCTTTGCATCCAGAGGCTATAGCTTTGCCAACGGCCAATCCACCTTTGTGGTTACCTACAGAGATACACATAAAACAAACACCAATTGGGGGGTGCCCGGGGGAGGGGGGTGTGGTGAAGAGAATGAACATCATAGTTTAAAACTTCAAGTCAGTCAATAATCACCTGCATAGAAGAATCCAGGAAGGTTTTCCTCCATTTTCTCGATGGCTTCTAGCACTGAACCATAGTTCCGGCAATACAAGGGAAATGCTTTACTCCAGTAGAGATGACTGGAAATGAGTTTGCAATGTATTTATTTCCAGCACCAATTCACTGTAAAGAGAGTAAATGTAAATGCATAAAAGTGCAAATTGCAAGTTGTTTATATACTTCACAAATATGGGCTCTCCTTCAGCTCCTAACAACTGCCTTAGATCAGAAGTTACAATCTGTTCCAGAACATCCCTAAAACAATAATCAACGAGAGAAAACAAGTTAGCAGTACAAAACATGATGCAATTTGAAAATACAATTGTGAATCATGTGTCTTTGTGGTCTGTGTGCGTCTTTGTGGTCTGTGCGCATGAGAGATAAATGGAGGATGTATGATACGTGGGAAAATGTACAGAACCCATGGCTATTTTCCACAAACTAAAGAGATAGTTCTCTCTCATACGTTTTAGCTTGTGCTAGTTCCCTATTTCGACTGCCACCAACAAAGGTTGTATAGAGATACAAGTCACCGGGTGCACGATCAGGAAACATCATAGAGGAAAAGAGTGTACCTGTGCAACACAACATGTGTATGGTGAATGAATTAGCAGGATTAAATTCAAGCTGCTCTATTGAATTGAGCCTAGGCAAGCATACCAAGAGTTCTTAGACCATTTTGTTGCTCCTTGGAAGGAATGAGAACTCCAAATCCCTCAATTGGTCTCTTGACCTTCTCCTTCTTAAAGGTTGTAACTATGACTGATAGAGGCAAGTAACTCACCTTCATTAAAATCATGGCAAATGAGAATGATTTATACAAGAATAAACTGCCAAAATGCAACAACAAAACACTAAGGTGGCTGCTCCTTCATGAGGTCATGTTTTTGATGAGAACAATGAATGGGTTCATAGCACAGAAAAACAAGTTTGTGTAGCACATTGATTGGCTTGGTCTAAATAAATTCGATGTTATTTGAAAACAGTGAAATTACAAGTGCTTGGACCACAAAAACTTTGTGAATAGCCAACTAAATTTTGAAAGATGAAAACCTACAATACTGTTATACTCTCTAAAAATTAAGCACGAATATCTTGCATCCATAATGCAAGTAACCTCACATAAAGGTGTGCAATTTTTGGAGACAACAGATTTTATACAGGAAAAGTACCTCAGGAACAAAGTCCAAGGGAAAGAGAGTTCTGCTTTTTGTAATCTTCATCTCTTTGACATTGCACAATGGAGCCTAATACATAAAAGATGTTTGTTAGCCATGTCGATTCAGGTACTCTAGTGCATGGTGTCTCAATATGAAAATAAATAAACCACTACAAACATTTCCTACAAGCAAAACCACCAACCGTCATGATTACAGCATCATAAGATAAGTCCTGTGAATCCTTGTCACCATTAGAAGCACAGGAAATTGACCAATTCTCTAGCTTGCCATCAGGACTGTAAGACAGTGAAAGGACCTTTGATTCCAGTTTAAGCTCATCTCTCCCCAGCTTTTTGCACAATGCATCTGTTAGTGTCTGCAAAAACACAGATCAGAAGGCAAAGACCAATTTTAAAGGTTGTAATATATAACCTCTCACCTCCAAGGCTGTATGATCCAGCAAGCAGGCACAAGAGTTAATTGTGAAACATGTTTAAACAATTGTGTGTTTTAGGTTAATCAGGTTAGCTAATATTTCCTAAACAAATAACGACGATGGTAATAAGTTCTCATGATACCTCTTTAAAAAAAAAATAACAATAAGCTACTGCTTTACCAAGAATACTATTTTTGAAACAGAAATCTTTTATATCAACTATGCCTTCTAAACAATGTTGACAGCCTACAGCTTAGGTTCAAATTCTGCTAAGTGAGTATCAGAGATGCACACTTGCAGAGACTGAAAAAAAAAAATCTCTTAGCTTCACCTAAAGTGATCTCCACTGGCACTTCAATGGCAGTAACAATAGGCTAGATGATGTAAAGATAAAGAATGCAACAGTGATACATGTACATCAGAATTTTGATATCCTGTATGTACAGGTGACTTAATAATACAAGGTACATTAGATGAACTACATCTTGTTGGAAGAAAAAATCTACCTGCATCCCACCCAGAAAAGAAAATGAACCACGTTGATGTTTCTTGTTCACTTGAGAACCCTTTCTATCTCCACTCTTCTCCTTTTTGGCAGATAACTTTGCTTGAACTACCCCAGCTATGATAGAACCAAATCTGGAAATATAAATTGTTTGCACTTTAATTTAGCAAATCAAACAGCAAGTGTGACTACATGATGGAACATATATGGGTGTTTACTGTGCCAATGGTTCATCAGTCCTTGAATCTTGGTCATTTTCTAATGCCTAGAGGACTAAGATAAGTTCAGTCAGTGAAATTAACAACAATAGACTATCAATCCTAGGTTAATATGTATGAAAATGAGATAGCCAGCTTGTTGAAAACCAAACTGACATTCAGCACAAACTTGTTTCAGCAATAAGGATGTTCAAATAGATTTAAAAAACTGCAGAGAACTACCGCTTCTCTATATTCCAGAGCTCCGGAAAACAATGTTGTGCCTGAACAAAAAGGACAGCAGATTTACAAGATTGTGCAACACATCGAAAGAACAGAGACCACAAAGATAGTCTTAATTTATTGGATAACTTGTAATAAAAGTTCATTATGAATGAAGATGCAGATTACTAATGCATGATATTATTCTTCTCATCTCAGGAACAAACAGAAAGCTTCAGTTAAATACATGGCAGAAGAAGCATCACCACACCAAGGTACCTTTGATGGTTTGGTGCTAAAAAGGTTCTAAAAGAAATCCTAGATCTTACACGAGATAGTTAAAAGACCTGAACCATTACTCACAGAAAGAGATTCTGTGTCTCCAGCACTTATGCCCGCAACAAAAGGGTCAATGAGATAATCAACAACCTTAGGAGCAAAATTCAAAAGGATCATTAATCAGTGAAGACAAATATAATGCGAGAATCTAAAAGTTTTGAGGTTTGGTTTGCTACACTAAGTTGAAATGTTTTCAACTGGGGAATGTTGGTTCATATGTTTTATTGTAACCTCCCAAGTATCATACCTCTTTCCCAAAATGACGCTGAAAAAATTCACCAACACTGCAGAGTCATTGAAAGTAAGGCAATGATGAGGGTGCCAAAACCTCCACAGACAAATAAAGTGCAAGTGCAGATAAGCATAAGACAGTTTGTAATGTTGGTCATCACCTTTCGGATGTATCAGCTGCTTTTGAAGACTTGCTTTTCTTCCACAAAAATGGCTCCAGAAGGATCTGAAACTACAAACAGCAAAAGGAATGTCATATAAGTGCATACCAATATAATATAGCTTCTACTTTTTATGAAGCCTTAAACATCATAGGGAAATCTCAAGCAAAGAGTCAAATCAAAGTTACTAGATTTTCTTTAACCACATTCCTGGAAACCAAACCTTTGATTGCATAGAAAGAAAGTTGCTCCTGACCAGTGCCATGGGATTTGTGGGTATCTGGCATGAAACATTAAGCAGAGTTATTGTAACATTTGGATTAAAGTAGTTGCATATGCTAAGAAGGTCATAAATTGTCTGGTGACAAACTAATGATAATGAATACCAGTACTGGAACCCCATTTCTCACAATATAACGCTTATTCTGGGAAATTGGCTGTAAAAGTAGAAAAAAAAATGAAGTGATCAGTAAACTAATCTGCTGTAAACCTTCAGCATCCAACCTAAGAAAAACAGAACATCACTTCATGATATTAAGCACTGGCAAGCCAAGATTTGAAATAATATTGTCATTGCAATATAAAATTGAGGATAACAATAATTGACTAATATGAAGATCTTATATGCTGAATATGAAACAGAATGCCTTACAAATTGTTGCTTTTCTCGAAGCCCAAGATCGTCGAGTAAACTCACAACCTCCTTCTCACTCTCAGTCTTCACAATGTGCAAAATAAAAAAAATAAAGGAGAGCCAGAAAATTTTTGTGATGGGAAGAACTGAAGAAGTAAAACGAACATGGCATCTAATTCTTCAACAAACCATTTTGGCAACAAATTAGATTCCAAAAAACACAAAATTTAACTGACCGATGATGAGCATAGAATGGATGCAGAACAGAAATATACCATGGTATTAGCGCCCTCGTCCCAAATGAGACCATCTCGGGAGACAGTTCTCAACTTCCCTCCAGCTCTGCCTTCGGCTTCAAAGACCGTCACCTTCAACCCATGCGATTTCAGCTGGTAGGCTGCAGCCAGCCCACTTGCAAGATACATTGCATTCATGTCAAGACTCAACATCATCCATTCTTGCATATACGAAATGAGTAATCCCAGAAAAATAATAATAATAATAATAACAGGATAGGAAAAATGACAAAATCAAATAAATACCGGTCAAAAGGGAAAATCGCATAGGGATAAATCAGACATTATCATCGTCGTCGTATCACAAAGCAAAAACAAAAATTGCAAACCACAAAAAACCAGGGAAAAGACATGCACAGAGAGAGAGAGAGAGAGAGAGAGAGAGAGAGAGAGGGAAAGAAGAAAATTAATTTAAAGAATTAAAGTAAAATGCAACAGAGAAATGAAGGAGGATACCTGACACCGGCACCTATTACAGCTATCCTCTTGACCGAAGAAGCTGAATTTTTTTTTTTTTTTTTAAAAAGGAAAAAAGAAACAAAGAAACGAATGAGTAAACACCTCATTACTACTAAAGTAGGCCTTCTATTAAGATTGTATTGTATTTGGTTTACAATCCCCACCCGCAAATCAACAGCGCAGCCATTTGTTAATTAAGAACTTCATTTCGTGTTTCTACCATTTTTGTTGTTTCTGTTTTCGTTCTAGTTTAGTTAGAGGATAAGCCAACCAAAAACAACAACAAAAAAGAAAAAAAAAAACAAAAAGAAAAAGAAAAGGAAGAAGAAGGAAAAGAAGAAAGAAAGGAGGGAATTGGTTGCTTACTCGGCTTCTTCTCTTGTTGGGCAGCTCCTGCGGCCGAGGCCATTTCAGGACTGTCGGTTCCGTCCATCGCTGCTCCCTCAGATTCAAAGGTTGGTTGCTTGCTCGCTTGGATTGGAATTATATCCACTTTTTATTTTTATTTTTATTTTTGGTTTCTTTTTACGTACTTTCAAACTTCTGCTTCTTTTGTTTTCCTTCTTCTCTTGTTTCCTGGGCCCACAGCACACAGATAAAATTGAGAATGACAGTGACTGACAGTAAGAATGGAATAGGCGAGATAGTCAGGAAGGGTGTGCAGTTATACAATACTTTCCATTTTATTTCTTGGAATTTTTTTTTGCTGAAAACGGGGTTGGGGATGGTCGTTTGTTTTTGGGCCGAAAACAAAATTGGATGGGCCCAATTAAGGTCCACTTAAGTTCCATGGACTATTTGAGGTCCACATTTGTTTCTAGGACTATCAGAGCATCCACCGACCGTCTCCTTTTTAACCCAGACGGGAGGGGAAGGATGAGAGTGGGCGTGCGGGATGAGACAAAAACACTTCAAACCACTCGACTAATTTGAGGCTTTTGCAGTTATCTGAGTTCTAACTTGTAATACTTAAAGCCCAACCAAAAAAAGAAAAAAAAAAAAAGGCAACCTTGAATCTACTATTAATTGTTCAAAAATTTTCTCCATATCAAAAGAAAAGGCAAAAATCAACCATTGCGAGTTAAATCCTCCGTTAATTTGAGAGCCCAAGTGACCCAAACCTCCTTCCAATTAAAAGGGAAAGAACGGAAAGCATCAAAAGTGGAGAAAAATGATGTAACCGAAACAAAAATTAAAATCATTTTTTTGGGAGCGGGAGACACAAAGCGGACACCTAGCTGAAGCTGCCTTTGGAAGCAAGCAAGCAATATAATATATATGCCAAACCACCTAAGCTATAAGTTTCTTCGGTGATTACCTAATTTCCATAGGCGATGACCAGCCGGTTGAACTGAAGGAGTCATTATGTCAAGTCATGCAGATAATGTCACTAAAAACAAAGTGCCGTTGATCTCCCACGGAAATGAATTGACATCTGAACCCATGAACCCATTGATTTTCTTCCTACGTTCGGTTGCTTCGTTGAGACCTGACGTAGCCCCCCATCCTTATCATTGCCCGCCGGAGCCGGACGTGAGAAGCGTGTTTGCTAATACAAGCAATTAATTAATCCCGCTCCCCCCCCCCCCACACAACCCCACTTCTATATATGGACAAACAAGCCATGGGCTTCTAAGTTTGGGGATTTTCTTAATAATAAATAAATAAATAAAAGAGAAAAAAAAAGGCCGGTATGGGTTTTGCATTTTTTATCTTATCTAATATAGACGGGGACAAAATCACATTATCGCTTGAAGTTGGGCAACCCTGACACTTCAAGCAATTTCATTGATTGAGCATCTCGGAACGGATGTTAGTTGGAAACGCAGACCTATTTTCTTGAATCATTCATTCCGTTTAAGAAGGTGGCCCCACCGCAACAATCGCCTCCATCACAGTTTGAATTTTTGCTACTCATTAATTTTACACACCCTATAAAATTTAACGATAAAAGATTGCGTCCCTTCGCAATTTCTCTCGTTTCCTTTACGATTTTTTTTCTTTTTTTTGGTTCCCTGGTAAAGTCCATTTCATTAGGACACCGGTGGTCCATCAAAGCCAAAGATGGCCGCTCGGCGCTAAAGCGATTCGAAACTCTAATAATGACCTGATCTCTTCATAGATTTAAAATTGAAGGATGAGATTTCCTTTTTCGCTGACCAATCATAATGAGCCAGATGTGCACGCTCTCAATTTCTTAAAAGAGGAGTGGAGGTGGCGGGCATCGGTAGAATTAATCTCCACTGTCTGTCTCAAAGTCCTGGAGTTGGTAGGGAGGACACAGACACTATGCTTTCAAGCCAAGCCAGGGCATTGGCCCAACATTGCTGGGGTCCAATCCAAGTTTGTTGCCCCCCTACAAATGCAGACCAGATAGATATATATATAAGAACGAATCAGTTGGTAGGCCAGTCATTTACTTGTGCCTACTTTAGATAACAACACCATTCACAATCTTAATCTTTCCCTCTTTCTCAAACTTCAAATGCATTTATTGTGGGAGATAAAAGTTATTTTAAAAGATTTTTTGAAATCATTGTTTCACAATATTTATTTTATATTTCATAAAAAAAAAAGGACTAAAAAAAATTTTGACTGAATAACTTAAATTCAAACTTAATATAGAAGTTAATTTTGACTAATTCACTCTATTGTAAAATTTAGTTATTATAATATTAAAATTATTGGTAATAATTATTAATTATTATTATTAATTTAATATTCATTTTTTACAAAACATTAAATCAAAAATTAATGTAAATAGAATTTTTTTATTTTTCTTATATAAGACAAATATTCTTTTTTCTTTTTTCTTCTCATATTAGATTTAATAAATTTATTCCGTTTTTATTATTTTACTTGTAAGTAAATATTAATGAAAAATATATCATATTTAAAAAATTAATTATTATAATTTATTATACTATGACTAATTATCTAAAAGATAAAATTATTCTAAATAAAAGTATTTACTTTACGTCCATATCTTTTTCCACGTACTTATTACATCCATTTATAATCTGTTTTTGTATTTTTGTTAACATTTATCCTCCAATATTATTCTGACGGTAAAAAAGAAGAATCAAATACTTGTGATGATGATCATATTTGAGTCGGAAACCATGCGTTAAAAATATAACCGACGGTAAATTCAAAACCACCCATTTCATGCAGATTTTCTGCTCTTAAAAGACGCTACAAAATAGAAGGGAAAAAACCACTGTGTATATATGCGCGCATGAATTTTTTTCCTTCTGGTATTGAAGACGCGGTAATGGTATTCATATGTAAGTTAAACTACATTAATTGTATACAGGTCATCTCTGTGGTCAATCCTTGCAGTCTAATACTAAGAATCCAAATTCTTTTTTCCCTCTTCCCTACCACCGCAGGAGGTAGAGTTGTTTGAAGTACATTTGTTTACCCGTGGTAAATGCAGCAACATTTAAGTAGGCGACCAGGCCACGCCAATATGCCATGCAAGTGTAAGTAGGCAACTACCAACCGTACGTACTTGGATAGAAGCCGACGCGGGAACCAATAGTGGAGGGAATCCTCGATCGACGATGCCGATGCCGCTGCCAATTGAGACGAGTTGGTGACCAACTATTAGTATTCACCACCGACAGTAAGCAAGGGGGCGCAAAAAAAAATTGAAAGAGAGTCTTTATTTTTATTTATGGGGACTCCCGACTTCCCATCACGTGAAGGGACATGGAAAATGCTTCTGCTGCCACCATCCAATTGGAGAAAAATTTTAAGGTTGGTTGGACTCATCAATTGCATCTGTAAACCCGATCAAGCAAATTTTTTTAAGAAAACACTTTTATTCTTAGTTGCAAATGAATTGTAAAAATGCTCACACGTTATTAAATTTTATCGAGTATACGGCCTTAGAACCAACTGGCTAGGTCGTACTTTCTACCGAATGGGAGGTGATGCGAAACGAGCTCATTCTCATTGGTTTGCGGTCCAACTTCCGACACGACGCCACATCAGACAACGGAGGAATCCTCTGTAGTTCATCGTTGGGCCCAAAAGATCCGCTGAGATCATTAATGGGGATATTGCCCTGACACACCCATCTGCATCGTGATATCATCGTTTTGCATCCCACACAGGAGCATTTTCCCTCTCATGACACTCGCCGCAGGGGAAAGAAGATTTCTAGACAAGAGTTGGACGTGCAATATTCCCGAGAATTATTGTGTGGGTCGGATTTATTTATTTATTTATTTTTTTTAACACTACAAACAAACAGGTTGCATGTATGTACGTTGATAATTGTACGTGTGATTTGAGATTTATTTTTATTTAATTTTTATTATAGTCAGAATTGTTGAATTTAAATTTTTATTTATTAAAAAATTAACGATAGTAAAAAATATTTTAATTTAAATGAATATAATGAAAAAAATAAACTTAATTATTAATTAAATTATCGCTTAAAGTGAAACAAAAGTTGAAATCAGATCATATACGAGACCAAATAAATATAATACGCAAAAATGAATATATTCACAGCGATTCGATCCACACAAATACGATCACAAGAGTAATTTTTTAAAGCGAGAAATGAAGGAGACAAAAGTGAAATCGGAGGTCGGGTAGATATTGACTGAAGTAACTTGTTTTCGTCGATCTTGTATTTAATGATAATAATAATAATAATCATAGGTCTGTGGGCATTGAACGGGGCTTGACCTCGCCAACCGGACAACAAAGTGGGCAAGACTTGGGGACCGAAGAGGGAAGAGCGAGTCTTCAGCCATGGGGAAAGAATTACCTGGCGAGATTTGTCTCCCTGGCCGCTTAGGCCGCCTTTGCCGATGCTTCTTTTATTTTTATTTCTATGGCATGGAGCTTCTTTTTGGGCAATTATAACGATCTTAGCTCGACAAACTAATCGTAAAAAAAAAAAAAAATGAATAACCCATCTTACCGTTTAAAATTGATGCAACCCCAAATTCCAGTTGAAAGTGGAACATTTTTAGAGAGTGTTTTTATATTTGGAAAACAAAATGTCGTGAATCGCGTATAATTAATTATGTGACGGAATACTTCCACGTCTATTTGGATAAGAATTTAGTGAGAATAAGGAAACTGAGTGCGGCATATTACTAGCGAGAGCCTGCCTAGGTAGACAGCAGACCCTGTTTTGCCATTCACGTTATCGGGAAACAGAAAGTGGCTGGCTGCGAGACACTAATTAACCATTTCTGTTTGATTGAAATTTGAAAAGACGTAACATTTGTCCACTTCCTCACATTTTTATCGCTGCTAACCCGCCAATGACTACTATACTCTTTTGTTTAGGTGCTCCGAAAAATGCTCCTACAGTATAAAATGCTGGGGGTATGGTTTTGTGTACAGAGAAAAAGAAAAAAAAAAAAAAAAGAAAGCAAGACATGAGCTGGTTAATCTCACGTCCTTAAAAGTATAACTTAAAAAAATAATAATAAAATTTTATTTTGTAAAACTCACTCGCAAATTCGTTCTACCGCTCTCTTGATTATGCTTCTTTGTCCACCAACATTTTTTTATAACAAGCTCTCCCATGATTATAATTAAATTTTAAATTTATTAATATTAAGATTAAGAATAAAAATGACATATTTGGACCAATAAAATTTTAAGTCGTGAAGTCTACATTGCTCGCAAGTGACACACTTACATTATATATATATATATATATTTTTTTTTTTTGTTTTTTTAGCTAAAAAAACTCTACTGCCGGAAAGAAAGAGAAAATTCCATTTTATAAATTGAAATGGAAACCCTCGAACTTCCAACACCTGACACTCAGTGTCCCAGTTCCACACCAGGCTGGCTGGCTGGCGCTCACTTTGTTTCAAGTGTCTTCTGTTCTCTCAACATTCGTGCCCAACTGTCGAGAGATAGAGAGAGAGAGGCACACAGAGGCAACAACACAAACAAAGACGAAAAAAAAGAGAAGATTCCGATCTCTCACCTCTAACCGAAGTTGAGAGAGGGAGGCAGGCGTGCCCGTGCTAAGAGCTGGAAAGGCTCTCTCGCCCAACAGCTGTCCGCTGCTACCCTCCCCTTCTGCCTAGGTCCTATCCATATCCATATACATATTCCAATGACGCTCTTCTCCGCCAAGCAGGTGGTTCCGGTCCACTACGAGGCCCAAGTGTCCCAGCGCCTCCTCGAAGCCATTCTCTCCGGTGATCTCCCATCGGCTCTTGACTGCATCTCCGATCCTTTCCTCGACGTCAACTACGTCGGCGCCGTTTCCTTCAAGTGCAGGAAGACTGTGGTCGTTTTGCGCGACGAATCCGCCACTGAAGTTCGCGTCGACTTCGAGGAGTTCAAGACCGACGTCACCGCTCTTTTCCTCGCTGTCCACGCCGGAAATGCGGCTCTTGTCAAGAAATTGCTGGTATTACTATCTTTTCATTGTTTGTTTGTTTTTTCCCGGTTTTGATCTCAGATTTTAATTAAACTACTGTTCTATTCGCATTGTCCCTTCTTTCCTTTTATTTTTTTTTTTAATAAAAAATTCTCACCCTTTCAGTGCTTTAATTTAAGACGTTTCTTCAGTGCTCGTTTCGTTTGGATTGAAATGAAGTATTGAACCCCCTTTTTTGTTTTTCTGGAAAATTTTTTATCCAGGTGATTGTCTTCTTTGAGCTTTGGTTTACGCTGAGATTTTAAACATTTTGTTTGCTAAGAATATTTCTAGTAGTAGGATTTGGGGATTTTCTCTTCCTGCAACTCTTTGTTTAGTTCTGCGTTCTTTCTGTGTGTCTTGTTTGGATGATGAGAAAAGATACGAAAAGTAGAAAGATAAGAAAAACGGACTTTTCGAAATTTGAATTTTCGGCCCGGCATCAGAAAATTTCATTCAAACCAGCTGAAACGTGTAAATAAGCCTTTATGTAACGTTTTTTCTTTCAATTTTTTTTTTCTTTTTTGGGGGGATATTGGCTGTAAATATTAAAGAAGAAGCTACCTTTGAATTTTTATTTTTATTGAAATTTTTTTTTTATCTACCTTTAAATTTTTATTTTTATTGAATTAAAAGAAAAAAACTATTTTGTTAGGAGGTATAAATCTGTTTTTATTAGTGCCAATTTGAATTTACATTTATTAATTTCCGCGTAACTACTGACTAATGTCTGTTTACGTTCTCATCGCAAACTGCGATTTCTCCGAGGATTTTAATTAAGGATGTCTCGGGAAGGGTAAGACCACCGGCAGATATTCTCAATAAAAATATTGGATTATATTTTCTTATTTCTACTTATTATGGGCAGTCTGTTTCTTCGGAAGCTGACGGGGACATTTTCACCGTTGGCTTGGCCGTGGTAAATCATAGACTAGGCTTAGAGGGGAGGCAGTCCTGTGAAAGAAAAGAATGTGCATACGGCCCTTTTGGATTGACGACAGCTCTTTATTCCCCTGTAATTTTCCGCGCATCGGAAAGTGCGCTGTAGTTTACAAAGACGAAAGAAAATGCTAATTTACCAAGAGCATGATGCCCCATCTTCTCTGATACGCACCCCATCTCTTTCTTCATACTAAAAATTATCAAATTTGTGGAATTTCCATTGAAGAAGCCAAGCTACCCAACATGCTGCTGGGTCGGCTTCTCGTTGTTAACCTTTAAATATTTCAACAGAAGAAAGCAACAAAAATAATTGCAATGCGCGCAAGTCACCTTAAGGTGTATTTTCGTTGTCCTGGCGAGGTACTAAAAAGATCTGTCTTTTCTAAACGACAGGGCACTGGAGCTGATGTGAACCAAAAACTGTTTAAGGGGTTTGCGTCAACAGCAGCTGTGAGGGAGGGCCACCATGGGATACTGGAGATCTTACTCAAAGCTGGCGCATCACAGCCCGCTTGCGAGGATGCTTTGCTGGAAGCAAGCTGCTATGGACAGGCAAGGTCAGTGGAACTGCTCATGGACTCTGATTTTATTCGGCCCCACATTGCCGTACATGCCCTTGTCACAGCATCCTGTAGAGGATTTGCAGACGTGGTGGACACCCTCGTGAAGGTAAACCAGCTGATCTACTGACATTCTATCTTACTACTCGTGTCCTGGTAACACTAATTCAATTTCACCGCTTACCTGTCTTAAACCCATTCGTGAATGACATGCTTGCTTTGGTTAATGGCAGTGTGGAGTAGATGTCAACGCAGCCGACAGATTGCTGTTGTTGTCCTCTAAGCCTTCTCTTCATACAAATGTTGACTGCACCGCACTTATCGCTGCTGTTGTTAGTAGGCAGGCCGCTATTGTCCGCATGCTGTTGCAGGTGACTTTCTCGTATTTTGGTTTTTTTTATTCTCCTTAAATAACAGCGTGATTTCATATTCATTCAAGTTTGCGTATAGGTTTTTTTACTATCAACTCTGCTTTTTTAAAAGTTAATGCAATTTGATGCCGATGCTCTTTTGTTTTTTTTCTTTTTATTATTATTATTTTTTTATTTTTATCCTTGAAAGTCTATGCTAGGCGACTTTTCAATAAATTCCAGTAACAGGAATAAGTTTTTTTAGTCCGCATCAATTTATGAAAATGCTTTTTTCTTTTTTCTTTTTTTTTTGATGAATTTGGCTCTGGATCTGGGCTCTGTCTCAGAAGAACTGTGCTGGGCCACTCTATGATGTTTGTCCAAACAGCTGTGATGCAGTTGGATCTGGTACTCTGGATTATACTTAATACTGAGATTCAGTGGTGCACCAGAATGTTTAAAAAAAGTAACTGTACCCTTGAGTAAGGTTGTAGTTTGTGTGTTTTGATACTCAGGCTGGGTAATGAAGTGCATGCTATCATTCTTTCAGCATCACTTTTAAACTATCTAATTAGTAAGGTTCTGATTTGTTGCAAATTGATTTCACAGGCTGGTGCCAGGTTAGATGTTAAGGTGAGACTAGGAGCTTGGTCATGGGACACAACAACTGGGGAAGAGTTTCGTGTTGGTGCAGGATTGGCTGAGCCCTACGCCATCACCTGGTGTGCAGTGGAGTTTTTTGAATTAACTGGTGCTATCCTGCGAATGCTTCTGCAGCACCTCTCCCCCAACACTACACACTACGGAAGAACTCTTCTCCACCATGCCATTCTCTGTGGAAATGCTGGAGCTGTAAATGTGCTCTTAAGCAGCGGTGCCAATGTAGAGTCTGCTGTTCAAACCCAGAAAACAGAGTTCCGGCCAATACATTTGGCTGCGCGATTGGGCTTGTCAACAATCCTTCAATGCCTAATCGACTCTGGTTGTGATCTAAACTCCAGGACAGATTCTGGTGATACAGCTTTGATGATTTCTGCAAAATACAAGCATGAAGGTTGTCTCAGGGTCCTGGCCATGGCTGGAGCTGATTTTGGCCTGGTGAATGTTGCTGGCCAGTCTGCATGTTCACTTGCTTTATCAAACCGCTGGGCTCTTGGTTTCCAGCAGACAGTGCTTGATGTGTTGAGGGCTGGAAAGAATCCAACATCCAGCAATGTCTCTGTGTTCTCTCCTCTCGCCTTGGTAGCTCAAGCAGGAGATACGGAGGCTTTAAAAACACTTATTAAGTGGGGAGAAATCAATCTTGATTACCAGGATGATAAAGGATACACACCAGTCATGTTTGCCGCTTTAAAGGGCCATGTAGAAGTATTCCGATTGCTGGTCTTTGCGGGGGCAGATGTAAAGCTATGTAACAAAGATGGTGAAACTGCAATAACTTTGTCCAGATTGAATCATAATTGTGATCTATTTGAGAAGGTAATGCTTGAATTTGCTCTGGAAAAGGGCAACCGAAATGCTGGAGGATTCTTTGCACTACATTGTGCAGCTCGTCGAGGAGACTTGGAAGCTGTCAAATTGTTGACAGGAAGAGATTATGACGCTAATGTTCCCGATGGGGACGGCTACACCCCTCTCATGATAGCAGCAAGGGAAGGCCATGGACCAATGTGTGAGCTCTTGATTGCACGTGGGGCCCAGTGTGAATATAAGAATGCTAGAGGGGAAACTGCACTGTCATTAGCAAGAAAATGTGCGGGTATGCAAAATGATGCAGAACAAGTGATATTAGACGAGCTTGCTCGCAGGGTGGTTTTATGCGGTTCCCATGTGCAGAAGCACACCAAAGGTGGGAAAGGAACACCGCATGGAAAGGAAATCATGATGATTGGGGATGCTGGTGTGCTTCGATGGGGAAAGTCAAGTAGGAGAAACGTTGTGTGCAGAGAGGCACAGGTGGGTCCAAGCCAAGCCTTTCGGAGGAACAGGAAAAACATTGGCGATGCAGATCTTCCTGGCGTATTTCGGGTTTTAACTACCAGTAACAAGGAGTTGCACTTCGTCTGTGACGGTGGCTCCGAAATGGCTGGGCTGTGGGTCAGAGGCATAAGACTTGTAACAAAGGAGGCGATTTGCAGTGGATAAAAGGAAAGAGACAATGAATTGGCGACCCGTGCTTGGGCAGTACAAGTGGTGCTTAGCCGAGTAGCTATGAGATCTCATTGTAAAGGTTTGACTAGCCGTAGTTGTAAATGCTTTTGATGCCGGCTAAAACGGGCTTTTAATAATTTCAATCAACTGCAGTTCGCAATCCTCCATGAAAGACGGTCGGTGGCCTTGGCTTCCCTTTCCGACTATATACCCTTTTTTTTTTTTAATACATATATATATATACATATATATGCTCTCCCTGGTAATTATTACGGGAAGTAAGCGCTAAATTTCAGATTCCAAACTCACGGCATTTGCTAAGACTTTTATTTCTCAACCAGTCCAGAAAAAATTAAAACAAAAAACGACAAAGAGCAAGAACAACGAAGAAAAGCAGAATTCTCTGAAGCTCAATTCACAATCTCGATGCACCAAGTTCACTGCATGCAACCTTGAGCACACACTGATTTTTGCTTGATAACTTCCAAGACGCAAATCTTCTGAACAAAAAACACAGATGAATTACCAGAAAAGGCCCTCGAATGCTAAGTCAACCATTTAAAAGATTTGGTAATCCTGACGAGTAATTCAACTCATGCAACAAAAAACTAATGAAGGTCAAGCAACTAAATCTAATGGATACATTTGGCTAGTGTTGTAGTTCTAGAAGTACGTACTGATGTAACTTATAACTTAAATCAACAGACAAATGCACTTCCGTATCAAAAACCATTCCAAGAATTTAACAACTGATTGAAAACGTTTAGCAGTAATAAATGTCATTATGCTCCAAAAGTCAGCCTTCAGTAATTTCCTTTTCCTTTGCTTTACAGATATCCTCTGCTGACTTGATGAACTTTTTTGTCAACTCCTCGACCTAAAAAGGAGGATTTTGAACATGGTAAAACATTCAAATAATTGGGATTTGGAAACTTTTGAAAAGCAGATTTAGGAGAAAAATGTAGCTATGAACTCACTTCTTTCTCAAGTCTCTTTGCATCATCCTTGGGAAAACTTGAACCTGCCTTTTTGATCATATCTAGTGCCTGTAAAGCCAAGGGACAGCCTGCTCAAACATTCATGTACTGAAGCATTTCATAGTTATACCCCTCCAGTACAAATGCTAAAGACACAGTTTGTTTTCATTTGCCAATGAAGTTCATCTATAGAACTACGCATTACTGAATTGCTTTGTATATGGTCACCTGCTGCTGAATGCTGGATGGCAAGCATTTACATTTGGGTAATCTAAACAATTAAGAATTTAGTCAAAAAGATTATTTAATATAAGATCGTGATTAAAAAGAGTATTCATTGCAGCATTCTCTTTGTTTCTTGACAAGAAATTCTTAATAATTCTCATGCAATTAAGAAAATGAATCAAGTGCCATAATAAACTTTTATTTCCATACCTTTTGGCGAGCCCTTCTTATACTTTGTTTGACATCTTCATGAGACTTTGTAACCACCTTACACACAGCCTGATACAAATATCAAGAGGCATCTTTAATTCAAAGACCAGTAAAATAATAAATGCTAAAATCAGAAGCTCACCTGTATATGCTCTTTGGTTAACCTGGTAAATGCAAAGAACAAGCATAAGTTTCTATGATGACTAAGCACTGATAGAGTTTAACCTGATTCACATATATTCATGCTCCTCCAAAATTAAACTTTAAAACACAACTCATACTGTCTTAAAATAACAAATATTTGAATCATACTGTCTTAAGCCAACCATTAATGACCAATGTTGATGGATTTCATTCAAATGATCATAAACTACAAGAAAACAGTGCTTACGGAGGTATGGATGCAATTAAGCGTTCACCGTCCACTGTAGGATTCAACCCTAAGGGAGACGCAATGATGGCCTTCTCTATTTCTTTAACAGTCTGGTAAACAGAATGAAGAAAGAAGAAAAAGGCAGTTAACCACAACTCAAGGCTACAGCCAGTAAATTATCTTGGGCATGGCTACCATGAAAATTTTGGAACTAGTTCAGAAGAGGATTTGCTTATTACATTTGGATCATATGGATTGATGGATAGGGTTTTAGGATCCATGACAGAAACAACAGCTAACCGATTCAATGGCAGCTTTACACCACCAGTTTCAATAATGATGTGGTCAAGCATCCCTGTAAAAGCATCCGATTGATGAAAATGGCAAATTTAAAGTATAAAATTAGACCCATCATGCTAATTTTAAGATGATCATGTTAATGTACCAGAAGAAGCCCTTCCAGTTCGTAATTTGGCTAATTCTCGAGATAATGCAACTACTGCCGCATCCATCAGTGAGCTGGTAGTTGCCTTAACAGTAGGCCCAATATCCATGACTTCAACCACGCTAGCAGAATCACCCTCTAAAGAAACCGCACACAGGCACACACAAAAGAACTTAGGATTCAGAAATTAATACAACTCATTATAATGTGATACTTAAGAAGCACCAGGAGTTATGAGGATAATGGTAGTTTTTCAGCTACAATTGGTAACCATGATTGTCAAAACCAAAAGCCACATCTCATAAGAACAGCAATTTTACGAATATCTCTCTCGTCTTGAACTATAGTCTTTCAAGCACTATGCTAATGAAATGGGTTTTCTCTCCGTAAAATGCCTACTTTTGTCACGCACAGACAATTCAGGAAGTAACAAAAAAGCCAACAACGAGCAGCAACAGTGAAAGAGTACAGAGAATTTTTGGTACTATCTTTCCCATAAAATTTGTTCGAACTATATAGCAATTCAACGAAAAGAAAACGTAAGTGGGCGTATCGTTTGCAAAGATTAAGGAAAAGCAAAACCTCACATTTGATTCTAACCCATTTTGGCATACATACAAGTTTAAACGCCAAACGGCATTGATCCAATCATAAAGACCAACTTTTTCAATAGAAACAATAGTCAACAGAACAAGGAAGAGGTAAAAGGACTCTGTTTGCAATTGCAACCATACAATACACCCAAAAAGCCGATAAGAAATTTGTGTGAGAGAGAGAGATACTTGATTTTTTTCCTTTGGAAAATCCACGACGAGGCTCTGTGAGGACATTGAAAGAGGGAAATTTCGGTGTTTTATGGGTCACTGAGTTAAAGAGGGGATAATCAAAGAACGCGGAGCGAGAGACGCCGCGAGTCTGGAATTGGATGACGCCATTACCACTACTACTACTACAGGTTCGATTTCGAAGAAGAAGAATAAAAGAAGAATTTTGAGGAGAGATCGTGCGCCTGAGATACATCGCCGTTTCTGTGTTCTCTCACTCTACAACTTTTCAATTTGACAAATTTCCTGGTTTTTACTCTTCTCTTCCCCCTTTTCTCCTCAAAATCTTTGGTTTTCGCTTCTCAGGGTTTAAGAGGTTTTCCCTTTTTGCATGTGATCCGTCTTTCTATGCCTGACCGACACAAAGGAACAAAACCAAATACGACGTCGGCTACTTTTTCCCCCGACATTTGTCCCCAAACCCCACCTATCAAACGTTTTAGGACCAGGTATTTTCCTTTGTGACACTCTTCTTTTTTCTGTGACAACCATAGCCACCGCAACATAAACATATATTTTTTTTATTGGTTTGTCAAAACAGGAACATGGGAATCATCATGTCATAGCTGGGTTTGAGTTTCTGCTCTATAGCTACTAACCCCAGGAAAGGTGAGACGGAAAGATGAAAGCTTTGACTGCATTCCCCTCCCCTGAGTTTACCCATACATGCAGAGTAGCTCTATCTGTTTCAAGGTATCTGTTTTTCAAGATCCATCACTTTTGTATCTTCATGTACTTGTAAAGTGTGGGTCTTTATATTCTAATACGAGTAGTCTGTCACTTGTTTCACGTGTTGCCACCGTGTCTAAGAGCTTTTTGTCAATTAGAGGACCGCATAAGAAATAATTGGTTGAGCTTTTTGTTGTTCAATTGGCTTGTTTTAATGTAGTTTTGCATTTTGAACATTGTTTGGGGTTTAATCCATCCCCTCCCTCCCAAACAGCCAAAGAAATCAAAGAAGTCGAAGGAAAGCAATTGTTGTTCCGTTTACGAGTGTGCTGATTCCATTGCAAAGCTGCCCAGAAAAAAGAAGAAAGAAGAAAGAAAAAAAAACAAAAAACAAAAAAAAGAAAAGAAAAAAAACCCTTGTCAAGAGTTTGCCTTCTGTTATATTGTTTCAGGCACCTTTTTCTTTTTATTCGCTTAATTTGCTGTAACATGTGTATGCTCATTGGCAGTGTCTTCTGAAATAGAAAATTGGCACAATGAGATAAAACGGCAATAAAACAACAATGAATGTTATTTCACTTGCCATTGGTCCCAGAAGGGTATATTTTCTTTCTACACTGTTTTTCCTTTCCTAGAATCAATAGAAACCAGAGTATCATAAACAGAGAAAGAGGGGGCTTTGCATGGAGTTTGCTTGGTTGCTTATTATTTTGAAGAAGTATACTCCAGTGTCCCATTTTTATCCTGGTTAGCATTGTCTTGACTTTGGTTTTACCTCTCCACAGGGTTCGCCTCCCTCAATCTGGAAGAGTCTTCTTTTGCCGAGCAACATTTGGTGAGGACTGCATTTTCTTTCTAGTGCTTATTTAATTCCCTTATAATCCTGAAGTTGTGAGCATTTGCAAGTGTCAACTTCTTCTTTGCATCATTGACCAAGTTATTTTGATATAATACAAGCTGATTGTGAAATAGATGGGCCCTTCAGCTCAAGAGCATTGCCTTCAACCCTTTTGGCAGCGGAAAAGGAAGAAGCCAAGGCTGTCTTGTCATTGTTCTTGAAGAAACAAGGTCTAAGCAAGGTAGTTGCTGCAAGAACTATCAACAAGTCAGACCTTTTCATAGACCACCTTGTCTCAAGGCTTCATGCTGTTCATAGATCTCGGTATCTAGTAGGTTTGATTGCATCTCTTTGGCCACAAATGTTTGTGATCTTATTGATCCTTATTAGATTATTGGTCGCTGATCAGGTTCCACTGATATAACAGGTCGAGAGCTTACAACTCTTGAAATCAGGGATGCTCTTATTCCTTACCTCAAATACCTTCTTGAGGAACATGGAAGCACTCTGGTAGATTTAGTGGAAAACTTTCCAAACCCACTGGTTAAAGACAAACCAGTCGCACCTGCTTCTCCCACCCATGTAACAGTAGACTCCAAGAAGATAAAAGCTGTTTCTAGGGTGAGTGAGATAGGACCTGCTGGGCATCTTCCCCCACATATTGTCTATCTCATAGACCTCGGAATTGATCTTGAGCAGATCAAGGCAATTACACGCAGATTCCCTGCTTTTGCTTACTACAGCTTGGAGGGGAAAATTAAGCCAGTGGTTGAGTTTCTTCTTGATCTTGGAGTGGCTAAATCAGACCTTCCAACCATTATTATCAAAAGGCCTCAGTTATGTGGAATTAGTCTTTCTGAAAATCTTATACCTACCATGGCATTTCTAGAGAATTTGGGCGTGGACAAGAGACAATGGGCAAAAGTAATATATCGTTTTCCAGCACTTCTTACTTATAGCAGGCAGAAGGTTGAGTTTACTGTGGATTTCCTGCATGAAATGGGCCTCTCGGCAGCAAATATTGGTAAGATTCTAACACGCTGCCCAAACATTATAAGTTACAGTGTGGAGGACAAACTGCGGCCAACAGTGGAGTACTTCCATTCCTTGGGGGTCGATGTTGCTGTTGTTCTTTATCGATGTCCCCAAGCTTTTGGTCTTAGTATTGAGGACAATTTGAAGCCTGTGAGCAATTTCTTCTTTGAAAGGGGTTACAGTGTGGAAGATATTGGGACTATGATTTCCAGATATGGGGCTTTATGTACATTCAGCTTGGCAGAGAATTTGATACCAAAGTGGGAATTCTTTTTAACCATGGATTATCCGAGAGGAGAGCTTGTCAAATTTCCTCAGTATTTTGGTTACAGCTTGGAGGTTAGGATAAAACCAAGGTATGCACTAGTGAAGGAGTCTGGAGTCAAGTTGTTACTGAACCAAGTATTATCATTATCCTATGATGACTTTGATAAGGCTTTGAAAAAGAAGATCAAGAAAATGCACTCTGGCAAGGCCATGGATGATATGGTTACCGATGTAAATGCTCAACCAGGAAATGAACAATGAGACTCACGACCAGATGTCTTGGTAAATCAGGGAGCTGTGTTGTTTACAGAAAAGGAATGGGGCAGTACTGTTACCAGGTGAAAACAAAAACTGCTTCTCGCAGTGGGCAATATACTTGGATATGTTGTTCATTGAACACGGAGTTGCCGGTCAACTGGGTTTCCAAAGACGAGTTCTATTATCAAAGCTGGCTGCATAATCACACATTGCTGTCAAATTTGCATTCATTCTTATTGTGTATTCTCTATTAAGCTGCAGATTGCAGAATATTGGGATGATTCTTGGGATGATAGTTCAATCAAGTGCTAGCTAGATATCATGGTGCAGAATGCTTGGCATGGGCGGGCCTATGAGCGGTGCCTAAGTGTGCTTCAGCCCCAATGTCCCCATTTGTTTCATTGATTGTGATTGTGGGGCTTAGTCATCTTCTTTATTATGGCCAACGGATCTTGAACATCCATGGAAGCAGAATGATCCCGTGTCATTTCACCCTACCCTTAAAACAGCGTTAAAGCAGAATGACCAACCTATTTGGAGCCCGGGGTTCCCTGGTTTCACTTTGCGTCCAAGCGTTAACCATATATATATATATATACATAATAAAAGGCAATAAAAGACTGCCAGGTTCCAAGTTAAAATCTGAATTTCTATGTAGAGAAGCCATATTCGAAGCTCGTATACAAGCCGGTTTCGTTTCTGCGTGCTTAAGCTCTTTTTTTTGTTTTTCTTCATCTTTTGTATTCTCATTAGTTTCAATCCATTAAAATGGATCCAACTGAACTTCTTGCAAATTTCGATGGGCTTCCGAAGCCATCTTCGGCGGCAGTCATAACACAAGGTGCTACGCTTAAGTCGGTAGTGTTAAGCAAACTCAGAAGGCCAGCTCTAATCAAAACGCACCGGGCCGACAAGCAATTATGGATACAGACGGTAATTCTTGAACGCCCCCAGTCATTTGAATGTGAAGAGCAATGATCTTTTAGGTATTATTAGCGCACCTTTTTTTCAATTTAGTCTCTAGGCGATGATGGTCAATCTTCAATCGGACCTCAAAAAGATCGGATACGAATTTAACACATATAATTCCAAATTTTCTCTTTCACTTTGCGTCACTGTGAACAGAGGACGTTTGGGGACATCCGAGTGCCAAGCCGCTTCTCTTGCCGCGCACACAAATCCAAAGCTGTCATTTTTATTTTTTTCTTTCCTCTAATTTTTTCCTTTATTACTATTCTTTGATTTACCGCTTCACGACTAAGAAGTCCGATCCTTTCACAATCAAGAAAGGTAATTAATTCTTCGCGATAGACAATTGCTTGCGGTATTTTTCATAAATCTTCTCAAAAAGAAAAAGAATCTTGACAGTTTCCCTACCTCCCGTTTTCGCAAATTTTAAAACAAAAAAAAAAAAAAAACAGAGAGAGAAGATCATGAAATACTCTTGAAAAATAAATGAAAATAGCACGAAGATACTATAAAAGGAAAATATTTTAAACAAATGTTGCAATAAAAATGAAAAAGAAAAAAATGGTTTCCTAAAAATTTGCTTCTTTGAGAATCCACAGTCGCGTCGGGTCGAGTCGAGTCGACCGTTTTCCTCCCGAGCAAAAGCAAAGCACACTCCCACCCCACCCCTCCTCCAAACAGTCTTTCGCTTGATTTTTTTTTTTGTCTTTTTTTCTCTTCTCCGTTTCTCTCTACGTTGAATTGCAGAAACCCCAATGAAAATCCCATGAAAAATGCCGCTAAAAAACAAAACAAAACAAAATGAGGAGTAAGCTGAGGAGAAAAGTGATTGATTCGCGTAGCATTCTCTCTAGGAGAGGCCCATTAGGTGCCATATGGCTGGCTGCTTACTGCCACAGTAAGCTCAAGACAGCACACGTCTTAGCCACCGATATCTCCTCCTCTGTTGGTTTGTTCTCTCTTTCCTTTCTCTCTTCTCTCTCTCTCTCTAGACATTTCGCTTGTTTCATTTTGGTTTTCTTTTTTTTTTTTTTCTTGGTTTTTTTAAAGCTTTTGGGTCAAAAGGGGAGAAGAAAGCCCAGAACTTTGGCGCCTGGGTTTTGCTCTTTTTCGACTTTTGCATCTACGTTCCTTTGCGTTCTTTCTCCCGTTGTTCAACGAGAGCTAAACAGAGGGCTGCTGTCGTTTTGGGCGGAGAGTAGCTTTTTTGGTGCGCTTTGCTGTGAAAACTGTTCTGTATGTATATGCTGTTCTTCGTAGTTCTTTCCATCTTTTACAGAATCCTCCTTAGAGGGCGCTGTTTCATATGGGTATCGTTTACAATAGTTGCATTCGCTTTTATTTCAAATGGGGTTTTGAGATTTTCCACGGGTATTTTCGGGTTTTATTTTCTTTTATGTTGTTTTGTCCTGATTTTATAGTAGTGTAGCCTGCTCACATTACTGGGATAATGGTTGGTATGTTTGTCTGACTACTTTATTAGTGCTTTGGCTTTCTTGCTTTTCGTTGTTATGTGCTTGGGCTCCTTATAAGGTTAAAGAAAATAACTTTAGTAAGCACAGGAGATGGGATTATGGAGCATCAATGGTTCCCATTAGAAATTAGGTGGTAAGGGCAGTGTTCTTTGCGTGTCAAATTATACTTTTTCGTGTGCACTCACTGGCTTTATTCAAACCCCCTTATTCCTGTTCATTCTTATTTGTACATTGCGCATGAATATACTGCACCGCTAAATTGATACTTTCAATTGATTGTTATGTTAAGCTAAGTTATAAGAAACGAGTCAAAACATTTTAGAAAATAGAAAGAAAAAAAGTTGCTATTTGCTTCTCTGTTCATCTGCAGCTGTTTTAAAATATTCATTTGAAGCTAAAGAAGTGTATGCTATGCTGAAGAGATAAACAGACATATTAAAGCAAACGGAGTCTATATGTTGCCCATTATGAAAATAGTTTGCACAAAATGCTTCCAAGATTGGCTAATTGTTTACTGAACTTAGTGTAAAGTGCAAAAGCTGATTTTCAAAGAGGGTGACCCAGCATTGGTTACGAATCATGTTTTTCCAAGTATTATATCTGTAGAACATCTTGTGGTCTTAGTTGAAATAGTTTTATTTATCCATGGCTATCTGTTTCCTCTTGGAAGTTCTGGTTGTTGTTTTCTTTGCTAACTTGGAACTTTTGGTCTATGCAGATAAAATTTTGCAAGATGAATTCAGTGTTGTCACTTATAGGATATTGGCCTACCTTCTCCTTGGTATTGTGAGAATATATTCCATAAAAGTTGGATATCTGTTTGATGACTGCAATGAGGTGCTCCATAAATTAAAAAACTTTGTGGTTTGTACTAAAGATAGCACTCTTATGCAACCCCTGCGGGCACCTTATTTTTCTATTACTCTACCAGAAAGTTTCGAACTTGATGCTTTTGATCTCGGGATCCTGGAAGATACTGATGGGTAAGTTGCTTTTGTTTAGAAAGTTGTCTGTTGCATTCTTCTCTATTTCTATTCTTCATGCTTACCATGTTTGTTTCTGGTACATTCCAGGAGTGATGTGGTTTCCCTTGAAGACATCACTCTTAAAGGTATTAGGATCTCCTTTTTTATAAAGTAATTTGTTGTATTCTTTTTCTTATTGGAATTTAAATAGTTTTTGTCTTACAGAGGGCTTAGGGAAAGCTGGGATGATGGGGCACTTCACTTTAAACGAGGTATCTGTCATTTAGTCATGTTTGAAAATTGAAATATTCTAAGTAGGGTAAGTAGGTTTTAACATGCACAGTTTATCCCTTCTATCTATGTTGCCTGGGTGAGAATCTTGTGTATAGAAACAAACATAGTTGTTATCATATGATTTTTTTGCCTTCAGTGTCAATATCAAAAGTTCTTTTTCTATGGATACACTGATTACTGACACTTTGTTATGCATTGTGTCTAGATATCACAAGTGAGGATGTCCTCTTTCCAGATGGTTTTCTTTCATTCTACTCTCTGTTGCGCCCAAGATCCAATGGATTGTTGGGTTACAAGTCTTGGAATAGTATGTTACAAGGGTAGCTTCAGGCATAAACTACTGAATAGTGAATGTGGTTGTGATACTTCATTTGTAATATATCATAGTTTTGCATGATTGGCTTTGACTTAAATTAGTAGTCTGCTCTCTGTGACAACAAAACTAACTTAACTCAGATCCTGTTATGGAGCGGAGGCCCATGATCAATGGAAATCTTGGTCAGTCAGATAAAAATGCAATGAAGTCTTTATAAACTCTTCAATTTCCTCCTTGATTTTCCTTGTTTTGTTTGATAAGATATAAAGGTCCTTAAAAACATCTGGATTTAATCAATTTCCAGAATTCCTGCTGATTAGTTTTACTTCTCTAATTGTCAGTTTTCATGAAAGGTTTATGTTCAACTCAACTGGGTTGCATTTGATGTATGTGCACACATTCCTAATACCAAACCATTGTGCAGAATAATTGGGAGGAGAAAACTTGCTCTGCAAATTACACCATGGTTGAAGAGTAGGTACACTGAACTAAAAGTGTTGTTTTCTTTCTTTTTCTTTGCTTGTTAATGCCTATGCTATTTACTCCTTGTCAATGTTTCAGAAAATATCTGTCATTGTGGTGTTGCTTCATCTAGCAGGTTGGACTTTCATATGGAAGTGTGCACATCAAAAAATGTTAGCAACTTAAAGGACAGTACCAAGAAGCTTCTGGGCAGCAATTTATACCCATATGAATCTATCGACATTGAACGCTTTTGCATGACTAAGGAAAAGCATCAAGATCCTGGAAAGCCATCTGGTGAAGGCCATCAAGCGGAAAAAGGGCATGTAATAGATTCAAATGGAATGCCTGTAGAGGCAAGTATGCAGAAGGCTTGGGAGGATAGTCCATTTCTAGAAGCATGTGTAAACCTGGATAATTTTATTGTGATTGAGAAAGAAGTTATAAAGTCTCTTAAGCCATGCATTCAACATCATCAGAGTGATGGACATCAGATGAACATTTTAGAATTGACACATCAAGGAAGTGAAGTGCATCCAGCTGTGACGGAGAACAGTAATTTAAGTGATGTGGAAGCAAGCTTAGAGAAGCCTCAAGATGGTAATTACTCTCATGAAGACTGTGTAAACATGGAAGCCTCTTTCACAGTTAAAGGGGCCACAAAATTTACTAGATTGTCTGATGCTGGGCATTCCAGTGATACAGGAGAAACTCATTTGTCAGAAGTCTCATTTTATGAAAAGGGAAAGTCTCCCATTTTCACAGAAAGTCGTCAATTATCTGTAACATTTGATGCAACTCCACAATCCAAGTTTCCAAATGCTTCAGGTAAAGATGTTTCAAAATCAATTTCTCATCACCACGTGAAATTTTTTTTCTCATATTGTTTATCAAATAAATTACAACTAGAATCTTGCTGATTATGAATTTTGCACTTTAGTTGGTTTTATCATTCTGTTGCTGTGCAGAAACTCTCTTCTTTTGAAGGAGTTTCTACAGGTGAAGCTGAAAATGGTAACAGAATTGTAGTTTTTGGTGAGGTTGATATTGACTGATGTATCAACCCAACTTATTTTTCATTTCATGCAGGAGCAACCACACCAGAATTTTTCATTATTCGGACCCCAGCTGCTAAGGAGCAAGCTCGGATCAGGAAAAGAAAGTGCCTCATTGATGATGTGATAGTGTTTCCTAATAAGTAAGTGATTATTACTTCAAATGTACTCTTTCTTATCTGTTAAACAAGGGGAATATTGTATTGTTAATCTATATTCAGCATGGATCTGGGATTATTGTGTTCTGGTAGTTTTCTGCTAAATTCTAGACGAGGAGATGAAAAAGAGCACCACCATACTTTTTGTTCCTTGTAATAGTCGCGATAAATTGATATTTTATATGGTGGGTTTATATATTATATCTTACAAGAAACAAGTGGGTAACAAAGTTTGCCAATATTAAATATCTACACGAAATATTGTAGTTTGCTTCTTTAACTGCAGGTTCTATCACGAAAGATCTCTGCATGTTTGATTCACAAGGATGCTACAACCCCCTAAGGCAAATTCTGCATTAATTTTTATCCTGCCAACTATGTAACGTTATTTATGTGGTTAGGTTGTACCCATGCTGCAAATTGCATAAACCATCTACTGCTAAAACTGGCACCTTTGAAATTCTAAATTGCTTTAAGATAACTATGGTAAGATTTTTAAGTGGGAAGTATTTTGTGTTCAATTTTACAGCATAATCAAGCAACAGATAGAAAACTCTACTGCCTTGGTGCATAAACGAAGAAAAGCTCCTTGTACTGCTATTGGTGCCTGGAGAGCTTGTCAGAACCTTCACCAGCATTTCTTGGAACCTTTGATTCCTTGTAAGTTAGCTGTCATATCTTCTTTAGGTTAAATAGCTATGCTATCTTCACTAATTGTGTTTTCTATAGGTCTTTCATTGGAGCTTAGATCCCTTCTTGTTGAGAGGAAATTAAAGAGTCCAGAGTCCATTGAGGCTGCAGAACCTGTGGAAATGTTTGTCTCAAAAAAACCTACTCTTGGAAAATCAACTGCAAGTGTGGTGCACTTGGAGAAGTTAGACATGTTAGAGTCTCGTGTTGTTGATAGATCTGCTGAAATTCCAGAGCATTCAGGAAAGTCATTTGTAACAGAATCTCCTAATGTCGATAGATTGCTGCTTGTAAATAGGAAGCCTTTAGAAAAGTTGAACGTGTCACAAGGGGCTGCTGTTGGTAATGTGTTTGAAGCAGCGGAACCTTTGGAAAGTTTAGACACTTCAGAATATGCAACTCAAACAGCAATTGCTCCAGAGACTCCCACTCAGCACATATCATCATTGAGAATTTTTGAAAGTCCTGAGAGGCATGAAGCCAAGAATTCAGATGGTACAAGATTCAACTGTGAAATTGTAGACAGAGAGCCATTTCCTGACAGTGATCAAGAACTGGATTCCAATCTGATGAGTAAGGTAAGTAGTTGTTATGATGCATTTGCCTTATTAGAAGAAGATGGAAAAATGTGGCCAGACATTCTGCACTGATATTCATGTATGATTTTTTCCATGGATGAGCAGAAACCTAGTGAACTGATAATCCTCTCTTATTTCTTCTTGTTTAATTGTTCAGGTTATGACTTCATATGAAGGAGATAAGCCTGACAACTGTAAGAACAATGAAAGATTAATTTCACTTTTGTGCTTTAATTTGATAAATAAACTCATATTAGATTGTATACATAATTTATGGAATTCTCTTCTCATTTAAATCTGGGTTGCAGGGGGAGTGTCCAAAAGAACCAGGTAAAGCAGTTATGGGTTTGCACTTTTCTTCTTCAACTAAAGTATCAAACTTTAATGTGTTAATTCTTGTTTTCAATCTTCTATTGGCCATTGGCTATATTGGTGGTGCACAGAGTGATGGCTAGGTGCTTGCATAGCTGTTTCCTGAATTTAAGCAGAAGAAAAAAGAGGGAAATAGTGAACTTGTTGCAGCTTTTGAAAGAAAGAACAAAGGAGGAGAGTGCAAGGCTATTCTATGAGATACTGGTATGTTCCCTTTTTGCTATCAAACCCCTTATCCTATTGCAAGGATAACTTGTCAAACTTGACTCTCTGTAGAAAAGTATGATAAAAATTTAGCCGTTTTGTCTGCAAAACAACTTATGCAGGTGTTAAAAAGTAAAGGATGCATCAATGTCAAGCAAGAAAATGCCTATGATGACATTCTTGTCTGGAAGACAGCACAATGGGACTTGGATTGCGCCACTGCTGGGAGGATCCACGAGTCAGCGCGATGGTAGATGAGTTATTGAGGGTGTAGTCTCCTTGTACATAGATTTCTAAGTTTATGCGACTGACCTAGGACCTTTTTTCTTCACTCATAGTATATGTGCAAATTTCTGGATTGTACATGAAAGAGAGTTTGTGGAAATAAAAGTGTATTACAGAGGAACTTTTGAAGCTTCCATTGGTGTGGTGTGGCCAACTTGAGAAACCAAAATCCTTTCCTGCATTGTATTTCATTTCATGCACGTCATTATCTGATTTTTAAGAGACCAATCTTTGTCATGTGTGGCTTCTACCAATTCAGAATCCAATCGGTCAGGGCACCAACATGACGGGCAATGTGAGGATTGTGGTTTTCTCATTTTTGTGTTGGCAATGTGAGGGCCATCGTAACTGATCAAAGCGGGCATTTTCTTTTCTATGGTGAAAATGGGAAAAGCATATGCATTTTTCAAGCTAATCTCAAGTTGGATGCGCATGTAGATTCTTGTCTCGGATGGGCTCATTCCGGTGCAAAATGTGAACGGTAGCATAGCTAAGTACTAGAGTTCTATCCGCGGTACGGACTACTTTTTATTGCCGCCAGCCTCCTGCCTAAATTTGACCAAATATTTGCACATATTGCGGCCTCTTATCTGGTTTCCAGTAACATCTTTAGACGAGATCAGGAATTGCACTTTATTGAACATTGCGAAGTCCGGGCCAATCGAGTCTATATCGGTTCTATTTCCAGCATCAACTCTTTCTGGAATTCCACGTAAGGGTGAGCGACTGGGAAATCATCCGGTTTTATTTTCCACCTGGCGCAAAAAAAAAATCATGCTAGAATTTCATATCTAACATAAGCCAAAAAAGGAAAAAAAGAAAAAAAAAAAAAAGGTTTATCTATATTCATTGTGGCAATTGCCAAAACGAGAATTAACTATTGGATTGCAGACTGGGGATGCAGTGGGTGGGAAAAAAACCCAAGTATGAGACAAGTTCTATGGGATGTGTATGGTTTATATATATATATATTCTATGGGGGCTAGGTTGCTGCAATTGATTTTTTTACCTATAGCTAAGGACAAGACGATGAAGGAAGCATGCTATCACCACTTTGGCAAGCTCAGCCCCCGGACACAGCCTGGTCCCACCACCAAAAGGCATCACCTTTCTGTTCATCGCTCTATCCTGTCGAATATATTTATGAATAAATTTGGACTGAAACATAGAAAGGGAAACCCAAAAATTTTAATAATAATAATAATAAGGGTTTACACACACACACACACGTATGAACGCACACGTCCATATATACATACATACCCTTTATATAATTGCCGACTTCCGAATGAATTGGATTAGATAATTATATAAGAGAAAAACAATGAAGTTTATATATATATAATGAACTAATGTTTGAGAACGTACAGTCCATCTGGAGGGGTTAAACTCGGAGGGGTTTTTGTGAAGGGACGGATCTAAATTTACACCTGCTAAAACAGGTAGAAACTTCCATCCTGCTGGAATGATACAGCCTGCAATCGCAATAACCACGTACGCCCACATTGTGATGTAAAGTAATTGCCCATTCACATGACTTTTCATAACAGAGTAATCAAATGTGCTTGTGTGCAAAGCGAGTGGTTTTGGACCTTTGTACTTGACATCCTTGAGAGCTTTGCGGTGTAGGAATTTGACAACATTCCCACATCTCATCGCTTCGTCCATAACCTAATTTTTGGAAAATTTGCAAATCAGTACCACATATACACAAACATGCCCCACATGCCAAAAAAGGTCACAGTAGCAAAATGTTACTAGTACAAAATTGTGTTCATTATGCGGGAGTAATGGGTTACATCGTTTGTGTACTCCATTTTCTGATAATCCTCCCAGTCCAAGGGTCTCTCGTCCTCTCTCCTGCTTCTTATTGCTTCCACTTCCTCCTGTATCATTGGAAGGAAATTGAAATATATATATACATATATATAAATAAGCCTTTAGGCATTAACATCTTCTGTGCGTGCGCATGCGTGTGTGTTGGGGAGAGCTGAGAGAGAGAGAGAGACCTTCAATTTTTCTAAAGCCGTTGGGGTATGCCCAAGAAAGTAGACAATCAAGGATATGACTGTCGAGGTTGTCTCATAGCCTCCCAGCAAGATGTCCAATGCAACACTAACAATCTCCTCGTGGGTTAACGCCCACTTTGACAAAATCACATCCAAGAAGTCTCCCTTTCCGTGCTCTGGCCTCCTGTTCCCCTTTTCCCTCTCATTTATTATGTCTCTGACAATGGAAGATAGTCTTGCTCTTGCCTAATAATAATAATAATAATAAGAAGAAGAAGAAGAAGAAGGAGGAAGCAATAGAAAAATATATAAAAGCACACGGAAGAAACATAAACTTTAAATTATAATAGTAGTAATAGTGTAGTAGTAGCAGTGCTTAGCACAAATCTTTAAGAATACATAAAAAGGGCATGCATACATATAATAATGTATTGCATCATGAGGGTGGGGTTGTTTCTTTACCTTTACAGCTTTGGCATAAGCCGATCCAGGGATGTCTAACGGCAAAGACACAAATCCTCTCATGTAAGTTTCAAAATCTTGCAGTATACTGAGGGCTAATGGCTCTTCCGGTTCAATACTCAAGAGGCTCTTCACCATGAGACTCAGCGTGAACTGTGTCCATCCACCAAAGCAATGCTATTGTAAGAAAAACGAAGGTTTCTTCTTTGATTCTTCTCTGTTAATCTCAGTGGCAAAGAGCCAATGACTTTTCTTCTTCTTTATATATATATATATATTTTTTTTTATTTATATTCTTTTTTCATTTTTTACCTTTTTCATCTCTTTGTAGAAGTAAACTTCTCTGTACTCTGTCCATGACTCCATCATTGAGATTACAAGCTTTTCTACGAACTGGGGAAAGCCGGGGTCTGATTTACACGAGGAGACAAACCCTACGACCACGTTTCTTAGCTTCTTATGAAGGTCGCCGGAGACTATAAGTAGGGAGTACTTTCCAAGAATCCCATGCATGGCCTTGGGGTAGCTGGCTCGGAATAACTTGTCCTCGTTCTGAAGGACAAACATGTTGAGCTCACGGTCACAAGAAACTATGGCTGGAGAGCCAAACAGATGCGATTTGAAAACTCTTCCATATCTAAACACGGCAAAAAGTAATTGAAATACAATGTAATAAAGTAAGTGATAAATGGGGTAAATCTAAGCCAAGGTTCTAGACATAGCCTGCCACACGCACACAGAATTTTGCATGTTAATAACAGATCAGACTTTACTTTCTCTATAAATTCTAGATTACTTTGGTATAGTCATAGACATTCCCATCACCTAGAGCAACGCCGTTGCAAGAAGCCTCCAAGGGTGGTTGATCTATGAGGCTTGAGAAATGCAAGAGTTTCCCCCAACAGTGGCCATCCCATCCTCCCATTAGGTAGATTTGTACGTGTACGTTCTCTTCCGTTGAAAATGTTTGAGAGAAGAAGAACAAAACCTACAACGAGAGCTAAGACAATAGGCAGAAACCCAACCATGATGCTTGATGCGTCCTGCTTTGAAGAACAAAGGTTTGCTCTTCTTATAACTTCCAGATGACCACACTGTTTGCAGCCCCAGTTATTAATTGCTCTCAGAGGGAAATTCGGAGAACGAAATCTAAATTTTTAATGACTTGCAATTAATGTGTAATTAAAAAATTCATAATTTAAAGCTTAGGATTTCGGCTTAAAAGTATAGCTAAATTATGCACGCAATTATGATTGATATACCAAAAAGTAATAAAGCAATAAGAAATATAATTGGTCTAGAAAATATGTGAAAATAATTATATAAATATAAAATAATTAAAAAATAATAATTAAAAAATATACACAGATAAAATAATTTTTAAATTAAAAATATTTAAATTTTTATATAATAATAAATATTTTATTTTAATTTTTATTAAAATAATAATTAATTAATAATTTAAATTAAATACAAACAATAAAAAAAAAAAAGCAATATATATGTAGAGAGAGTTTATAGGTAGTGTGTTAGTGGTCATGGTTCTTATGGACGATACGTTAATATAAATATTTTTAAATAAAAATAATATATTGAATATAAATATGAGAAATATATTAAAAATATATAATATAATAAATATAAGTAGTAAAAAATTAAAAAGGTGTAATATTTATAAAAAAAAATTTAATAGTCATATTTTATTTAAAATAAAAAAATTTTACTTTTTATTTATATATATATTTATTTTTAAAATAAAATATATTTTTAAAATTAATTTAACCAAAAAAAATTTTATAAGTTAAATAGGAAAAAATTATTTAAAAAGTATTCTCAATATTACACGGTACGACGTTATAAAAATTTCTTACGCGCGTGACACTAGTGCCAACGTTTTCACTTATGATTAATTATAAACTGAACATGGGTTACCCAATTGGTTGGCAAAGCAGCAAACACGCTTGGCGAGAAATTCAAACTTTTCTACGGGCTTTTGATACTCAAAACTCTTTGGTTTGGGTTTTTCGTGGCTTTTAGGTGGGGACATGACGTGGATTGCTGCAATAGAAACCCCCGACCGTTACCATCAACAAAAACACATTTTTAGGCTTTTGTGAGTTCTTTGAGGTTTGGTACGGACCCCCTACCAGGGCAAAAGAGGAGGCAAGATTCAAAGCCAGGGCAAGTGCGCATCACCTTGTCTGCAAAATGACTTTGGGGAGAACACGGTGTGCACGTGCAGTGGATTCATGATAAGATTGTTGGCCATCCAGAATATGCGAGAGAGTGTTTATGTACATGTTAGCTGGACATCACATCCATACTGCGATCATGGCTTATCTCTTTGGGTCTTTTAATTCTTCATTTACTTGTAGTGACTTGGCATTTTTGCATCTTGCATTAGAAACGGCGAAATTCCCCTTTGCCTATTTTCGAGATCTCACAATATAATTAACTCCTTGTCCATAAAAACACTATATACGCGGGAAATACGATGCATTCACACCAAAAATAAAATTTTTTAAAAAAAGAAAAAAAGAAAAAGGGACCATAGATACAAAATATTGAGCGACTCTGATTCTCATTATAAAAAAAAAAAAAAAAGAATTATATAATTTTTCATTGATCCAAGTTATTTTATTCAATTTATGAAAACAAAATATGTAAAGAAATTTCTCCACTTTTTCTCATTGGTGTTTGTGCCTCACCCACCCCTGTCCCTGAGTTACAGCAATTAATTATACTCCAATTAATGAATTTGCAACGATATACCCATGCCCTTGGAGGACGTTTTCGTTTTTGGTTTGGAGACCCACATTTTGGCATAAGGTAATGGCATAATCATTTTAAACACTCTTTTCATATTAATAGTTATCCTTCACGTCCTTAAAGTTGATTGGTCCTCATTGCACGTTTGTTCAATATCATGATTATTTTCTGTCTCTCTCTCTTTTTCCCTTTTTTTTTTTTTTATGTTTTTTCTTTTTCTCTCCTGTTTCGGCCTGGGGTGGGGTTTGAGCAAATAGTTTCGAGGTCTCCAATCCCATTATCATTTGCTGCTTCTTTTCATTATGCTTTTCCTTCTTCCCTTTGTCTTCCATCCATTTTGCTTTGCATGCACCTTTGCTAATGTTTCTTGGGAGGTCCCCCCCCCCCCCCAAAAAATAAGAGTTGGACAAAATGAGAAAAAGAAATTAGAAAATTTGGGAATTACGGTCAAAAGGATTTTTAGCCAAAGCCTAAAAGGCCGTAAAAGGACGCTGGATATGGGCTGGAATGTTTGAGAAAATGGGATCGTAACGCCTATATAAAATTGGGGATTTGCCAGGGAACATCTCGGTGTTTTAGAAACATACAAACAAATACGTTTTCAACCTACACCAAGTAGTACAACGTGTCAGAACCCTCCAAAAGATCATCTGGAGCTTTGCTTCGTCTGTGAGTCAGAAGTTACTTCAAAAAGGCTACGTCGTCTTGTACTCAATGCTCCAAGTGTTATGCATACAGTTGGATCCATGCGCGAGTTTGTACATTCACCGAAAATAGCGCCAGGACGTTGAGCTTGGGCACCCTCGCGTTGGTTCACCTTCCTAAGCCTCTAACCAAGTGGCAGCACTTGTTGGAACTTTGAAAGCTGAGGCCTAGAGAGTGCGAATGCAAAGATACTGTGTCCTCATAGGTGTTGCTAGTTGACATCGAGATACTTGGATAGGTTTTTAGCCTTCTCAACTGCTTCAACGTAGTAATATAATCTCCAAAGTGTTGCATTATCCTGAAAGAAAACTGGTTTAGAAAGCTGTAGAAATTATGTGAATCTATTCCCTTGAAGAAAGTAGTTTTATTCATCTAAATTATTAGCATCATCATGCAGAATTTGGAACCCAACATCAATTGACAGACCAACCGTTTGATTCACGTCTATTACCTCTTGCTCCAAATCAACAAGAATGTCATCTTGATTTCGTGTTTCCACCTGCTTTTTGCGTCCAATAAGTTCAACAACACGGTTGAGATTATTTGGTGGTAGATTTTGAATAAGCTTTTGAAGCTGCCGTTTCTCAGAAAGAATCATTGGTCTGCAAATTAGAGTTGCTAAATTGAAGCAAGAAAGATTCGAGAAGTGCCAATTTATATGCATTATAAAAAGAGAAAAAAAGACAATAAAAAAAAAAAAAAAGGGAAACTAGAGAGCATATATTTGACCCAAGTTGATTACATGTAAACTATTTATATGCAACTTCAAAAAAATCCAATCAAATTCAACTCTCACTATTTCTATAGGGTAAGATATATTTTTTTTTCTTATTCATCACCGAACTTAATCACTCGCGTGCAAACACCATCACACTTCAATTTGTAGAAATGTCTTCACAGGAAATGATATGTCTACTACAAATTGAAGTAAAAAGATGCATTTGCACATTAATAATAAGTTCGGTCAAGATAAATATTTTCCACCCCTGCACCATACTCAAGATTAGGCATTAAAGCTATTTTCCCTAACAATAAACATCTTCAAGCATTATCAGGATATCACACTTCTTTCCTGTGATATCAATGGTCAAGACATTATTCTCCTTCCTATTTCTTTTTCTCCTAACAACTCATGGTCCACGTAGTGAACTACCATCCATAACAGAATCTCACTAGAGTCACAAAATTAGTTGACAGTGTAGTTGCAATATCACGTTTGAAGGAGCCTCTTACAAACCAACAACCGTCTGAGTCTAGTGTGAATCTAGCATACCGGCATGTAGACATCACAACATCAAGAAGCTCTTCGAGCCGTTTCTCCATGTGGCCTAGCTGAAAAAGACAAGCATTTTATCTCAGTTCCGCATTCTAAAACCTTCCAAGCTATAAGCATGGTCTCGATACTTAACCCATAGGTAACACTGGAAAATAACAAAAAACAATATATAGCAAGGAAATGATAGAACTTGGGTGATTTACTGTGATAAGTAGTTCATCAGAGTGTTTCTTCAGTATCTCCTCAACAATTGAGCGATCACTCTTTAGTAGGAATTGCATATCATCATCACTCTATAAAGACAAGGAATGTTACGGCGATCAAATTCATCAATGAATTTGCATGAGCCATGCATGGCTGAGAGAAATGTTGAATTTATGCATGTGCATATCTCTGTGCCATAAACATTCACATAGAAAACCCATGAGTTAATGTTAGAATGCAGGTTACATTGTGTTCGGGACCAATTCTGGTACTAGTATTGCTACCATGGGCGCAGTCCTTTTGAACAACATTTGATACTCCTTTTTCAGGGAAAGCAATATCTGAATATTTAGAATCTGTGAATTTGGATGCTGACCTCTGCATGTGGAAAGAAATGAATTAGTAATCCCTCTGCAAAGCAGCCATTTGGTTTTCCCTGGTTTATCCATATAGAACCACTTGAATGACCTCAAGATTGGGCTGAATCTTATCTTAAACAACAACTCATTATATACAACTTTGCTTAATTTATTAATGTAAGCAGTAGAAGAAATTTGAAACTGCTGCTAGACAGAAGAACAAAAGGAAGTAAAAAGTTCTTTTGGACAGAAAATATTAAGAAAGCCAAAGATTACGAGAAGATGTAAATTAACCTATGTTTCTTTAAGTGAAGCTTTTTTTAATGCATATGGGGATTTGAACCCCAATCTCTCCTCCCAAGCTCCTTATGAGGGACTTGAGGTGACCTTTGGGTCAAAAACTATCAGAAGAAATAAATAAATAAATTGTGTATTCATCATCCCCATATATATCTGTGTCCTAGCAAAGAGCTTGGAAAATGGCCAGATAGTTTTCAATCAGAAACTCAACCAAGAAATGCCATTAAAACAAATGCCAAGATCAATGATATAGCAAGCAACTAGTATATTTGCTTTGCAAAACGAGCTCAAAAGAATATATATCCCAAGACCGCCTATAAGACAACACAATGCCGATCCCATTGCCAAAACTAGATGCGATTTTCAACTAACTTGAGACAATAATTGAGAAATAATTTGTATGAAACTTAACTACAAGATATAGAACTAACAGGACTAGCAAGGGTGGTGGTGCCAGTAGAGGAAGAGAAAGATGTCATCTCAGATTTCTTATACGCAACTTGCTGCACATTATTCTCAGATGCAGAACCTCTATGCTCTGAAACTAAAGTTTTGCTTCTGATCTGAGATCGCAGATTTTGCATAGCTACAACAGGTTCGAGCATCTGCATTGACCATCAAATAGTTGTTGCAAATTCAGATACTTAAGAACTTACTTCCAGTTGAAACACCATCAACTACTGGACCATTAACATGTTAGATAGCCATGTAGAAAAAATCAATTAAATGAGGAATGAACCAGCTTACATTCAACTTCCAATAACAAGTAGTAGAAATACCACAATACAATTACTGAAAACAAAAGCAAGAGAAAAAAAAAAAAAGGAACCAGAATACACTTTATATCCTAAAAAAATCATTTTATATCAAATTGGCTGTCCCTATAAAATGAATAATATTGTGCTGTCTATTTAACTTTATCATTCTTCTCACTTTACACAGTCTAAAACGAATCAATCACAATCACTTGTATGTAGGCCATTCAACACCTAGAAAACAGACTTTGATATGCACAAAAACTGGAGGTCTCAAATGCTAGAAGAATATTCCTAAAAAAACGAAATATAGCTATAATCTTTCAATTACAAGTCATGCAATTGATCTTCTGCAATGGGTGGGGAGACAGAGTGGTTTTCTTATTATTGGCCAAAGAAAAAAAGAAAGAAAGAAAAAGGAAATTAGAAGTTTATATGTACCTCATCAACTTCTGGTGTAAGAGCTGTTAAAGCCTGCTGAAGAAGTGAAACCAATCTTTCTCTTTTGTAGTGTGAGAGCCCACTTCCTGCACTGTCACTGAAAGGAGAACCAGAACTGGTATTATGATGCTTGACTGTCTCCTTGCCTTCGAACATTTGACATTTGTCTCCAGCCAATTCAGAAGCAAAAGGCAGGAAATTGTCATCTTCTGAGAGCAATCGTTCTACTTCGCGTATATAGTAAGTAAAATAATCTGGACCTTCTTTGTTCATGTCAGCTGAGGCACCTAAATTCCCTAATAGCATCTGGCATAGCAATAAATACAGAGTGCTGCACATGACAACTGTATTTTGTGTCCAGAAAATTATTGGATTTGAAACATATACATGTACATGGAACTGAAAACAATCATAGTTCTGGTAAGGGGCTCCACAAAAGCCTACTCCACCTCTCAGAGCAACTGGGGCATGAATGCTATAAAAGATGAGATATACTCTAACAGGGAACATGTTTAGTGAGCAAACGTAACAGGGAGCACCGGTAGATTTCAAGAACTTGAACAACTTGACACTGATTCACTTGAGGTGAGTATTTTTGGAACCCATTTCAATTCGCGGAAAAAGACTCAATTAAGGTGAAGCATGAACACAGTGCTTTAAAGAAAAATGGAAGGCCCAGAAAAGAGAAATATTCTTGCTACAGTCCATCAAAGGCCATAACCAAAATCTAAGCGGTGATAGTAATGGGCCACAAGGAATATAACAAACAGAAGAACAACATGTTAATACAAAGAGCATGAAGAATCAATATCTGATATCGTAGTATGGGCAAAGATACACTCAACTCGCACTTGATTCATTCTAGAAACACTCTGCTCCCATTTCTTTCTCATTATATTGGAAATAATTTATTCCACAATTTTAATAAACCCTAACCATCCATTTTAAATTAATTGCCAAGAAAATCATACGCAAAGAAAGAAAACTCAAATAAAAGAGAAACGGTGACAGCAACGACAGGAGAGGCGAAGAGAGGAGAGGAGAGGGCCTCTCCATCCAAATCATAAAGATCGTATCTTGCGTAGAAAATCATCAAAAAGCCATACCAAGAAATCCCCCAATACAGTTTTCTTGGCAACCGAATATATTTCTTTGTTTTCACACCGAATAACGATTATAAAAACATCAAAACAAGAGCGAGCAACCAACCTCCAACCCAGAGAGAAATAGAAAGGGAGAGACAGAGAGGTAGTCGGTGATCGATGTGTGACCGGGAAGTTGCCAATGGCGAGAGAGCGTAGCCGTACGGATTTCCGTTTCTTTAGTTGGCGGGCCGTTTAAATGCGGTGGACTCAAAAGCCGGTGGCCCAGTTTTGTAAGTAATTGAAAACGGATCGTTGTGCTTTTGGTTTTTGTGTTTTTTTTTTCTCTCGAGGGTTTGTTAAGTAGGAAGGAACCCTACCATACAAAAGAGCACACAAATAACGTTGCCTGAAATGTATAAATGCAATTCTTTTTTTTTTTTTTTTATCCAGTATATATACAAATAATTAACGGAACGGAAAAGCCCCAAAGTAGTTTTGGGCCCCAGTTGTTTTTTCTTTTTTCAAAGAAGGAAAAAACAAAAAATTTAATGTACCCAAGCATTCGGGGCTTGTCAATTTTCATCTTTTTTACTCCTCGATTTAACCTCTAAAAGGTTTCCTACTATAGAAGTGTGTCCCCTCTCTTTTCAGTTCAAATTTGAATCCTTCAACAACATTCTTCCTGACTTTAAAAAAAAAAAAATTAAAAAGAATTTATGAATGACATACGATTAAATTTAAATCTATGATTGAATTGTGTGCAAGTGTCTCGTTTAGATTAATTATTATTTAAATAATAAATTTTTTATAAAAAATAACTGAGTAATTTTAATTTAATTTTATAAAAATGATTATTGATATCTTATATGTATTTTTTTTATTATTGTTAACAAATATTTTAAATAATAATAATAATAATAACTAATGATATGTTGAGTTATCGCTTAACGCCAAAGGAGACAAAATCTCCGGATAGCAGGTCCTTCTTCTGACCCGTACTAACGACTGATGAGAGTTATTTTAGAATAGGGTGTCCGCAGATTAGTTTTGTATCAAAGTCCAAGTTCCTGTCCAAGAGTCCTGGTCGAGAGAAAAAGAAAATCAACTGAAGACAAGAAGTGGAGCCTGCGTTCGAGCGAGGCCCACTCCACAACCCCACAAACTCCCCTGCTCTTCGCTTTCAATTCCAACCACCCCTTCTCTCTCTCTTCCTTTCTCCCATTACCCTTCCCTTTCACCGCCCGCACCTCGCCCTGCATAGAAACTCTCAAAATTCATGTGCCTTGAAGTGAAGCACCCGATTGCAATCTTAATTATAAAATACTGTAATTTTTTTCTTTAGAAACATCAAAAGATCACATCATTCTTTTAATTCAATGACGAAGATTAAAATTTATATTTTTTTTACAACTTAATTTTAAAATTCAATTGTCTCTAAACTAAAATAAACAGTCATCAAATTTTTTTTATTATTTATAGTATAATTAATTAATTATTTATTTAATTTCTAAAATTAATAATTTACAAAGAAATTAAATTAAACATATTTAATTTTATCCGCCTCAGAATGCCTCTTTTATGAGGTAACATTGATGCTGAGCGAACATCCATTTCAACGTCTGGCGCCCCGTTGGCAGAGCCGAGCCTCTGTGAGAACACAGTCTTTCGGCCAACAAACAATTCGGCCCCTTCAATTCAATGCATACAAGTCGATACAGAACACAAATACAAGAAAAATACACACTCTTAGCCCAACCCAGAAAAAGAAAAAAAAAAAAAAAGAAAAGGCCAACCAAGAGAAAACAAAAAACCTTAATAGTTTTTTATCGAGAAAAAAGTTACAAAAAAGAAAAAGTAGGCTTTTAGCTAAAAGATAAAAAAAAAAATTTGAAAAGAAACGTTAGGGTTGATTCGGCCACTCTATATCGTCTGGTATTCTGCCTTCTTGTACCTTGGATATTGAGGTGGCACAATATTGTCTAGGTTTCCTCATGGTTGTTTTGTCCAACTAAGTCATATTCTCTGAATTAGGTTGTGAGATTCTCTGAGTTTCAATTTATTTACATTGGTTACATTATAGTATTTATCTAAGTGAAAGAGTAAATAATCAATCTAAGAGCTTGCATTTTCCTTAGTACTTTTTTTTTTTTTTTAATTTTTCGACCAAAATTGAAACTAAAAATCGAGTAATAAATTTAAGCTTAGTCTAACCCTGCAATTTATATTGGTTAGGTTATAATATTTATCTACTAGTGCAGGCCCAAATTTCGAGCCAGGCGGGACTGGTCTTGGATCATGGGTGTTTCTTTTTGTGATGGGCCTGCTGGCCTTGTTATAAGCGTGATAACTGTATAGGCCTTATCGGAGAAGGCTCTTGCAGTGGCCTCATTAAAATTCGGCTCCTTTCCACTCTTCGGCCTTTTCTCCTGTACAAGCTACAAGAACAACAATGAAACTTTTGTCCTGCACTTATTTGGGAGGGGCCGACAGCCCATGGACTTCAAAAGAAATTGTGACAATCGGGGCAGGCAGGGCCCGTACGATTCTTTCAACATGAAACGGGCCATTTTGTGTTGCAAATTATGAAGCAAGTAACGTTTAAATTGCGCCCAATGGGGACAGAATACATGCCTACTTTTGGTTTGTTCCTCCGTTGGTTTCTTCTTGGTTAAATCAGATTTCTCGTCTTCCAGAGCCACCAAAAAAATAAATAAATAATAAATAAAAGAAAAAGCAAGGAATAAACAATCCTACTTTTTCTTTTTTTTCTCCTGTGCACTCTTGACAAAAAAGAAGAAAATTCTTTAATTCTGAGCACACGTAAAAAATGGTATCAAGTAAGGAAGCAGAGGCGAATCTTCGTGTCTCTCGTGGTCTTTATATTTTGACTTATTTGAATCTGCTCGTACCGTATATTTCTTCTTTAGAGCAACCATTTGGGGCCTCTGTCTTTAGTGTTGTACACTCCACCGAAAATGGTTGGAAACTTATTAAATTAAAAGGGTCAGAAATTAATGTGCAAAATACAATCTTATTCAATTGTTGGAGTAGAAGCGAGGGATGACGTTTGAGCCAAAAAAAAAAAAAGGCTTAAAATCAGAAATATTTAATTACAATGGAAGCTAGGAAGTTGATTCAAGTGCACTTATTCCCATCCCGATCGCTATAAATCAGCTTAGCCGATTTGCAGCAAAGACACACACACACAAAACCCAATATCCTCCTTTCTTCTTGCGCCCCAATCGCTTGCCATGGCTCAGAATGGCACTCAGGCAACTCACTACTACTGGTGCTGGCCAGCATCAGCTGATCAAGGATGACAGTAGCATGCTAACAACGTCTGATGACAATGTCATGATGAAGCAGATTCACGCAACTCATGCACCCGATGGCAGGGAGGTTGCTGTCAAACCGCTTCTCCATCTTGTTGAAGACATTCTGAAGCGTGCCACCCCGACAGTTCAGACTGCTTCGATGGTACAGTATTAATAAACTTATCCTTCCAAGTTTCAGCAATGTTGTAATGCTAGTCAGTGGATACATGTATTGGTAACTGCTGTCCTCTAATTTTTATGCAGGCTGCCCAAGTGCAAGCGGAAATGGGGGAGAAGACTCGACAAGCCAATTTTATTGCCAAGATTGATGCGCTTTCATATACTATTGATCGCATTTCCTGCGAGGTTATGGGAAAAGATAAGGAGCATTTCATTTGGAATCTGACATTTATATGATCAAAATGATGACAACAGTACATAGCCTAAATAAGAATGTGGATTTTCAGATTGCTCACAAGGCTCTCAGTGGATCTGATGTCCACTCGACAACCTTGTCAATATTCAACATGGTTGCAAGTTATTCTTGGGATGCTAAGTCGGTGCTGACCTTGGCAGCTTTTGCTTTGAACTACGGAGAGTTCTGGCTCCTTGCTCAGATTTACTCGTCAAACCAACTAGCCAAGCCAATGGCAATCCTCAGGCAATTGCCCATGATCATGGAACACGGTGGTCGGTTGAAGCCCCAGTTTGACGCACTTAACAATCTGATCAGGGTTGTCATGGACGTGACTAGGTGTGTTGTTGAGTTCAAGGAACTACCATCTGTGTACATTACACAGGAAGTGCCCGCATCGTCCACTGCAATGACCCATATTCCAACTGCTGTCTACTGGACAATCAGGAGTGTTGTGACATGTGCAGCTCAGATTACTAGTCTGTCAACCATGGGACACAAGTATGCTTAATTTCTTTGTCCATGCTAGTATACCATTTCTCCCATAGATAAAATTTGTGTCCATGCCAACATTTCATATGTAGTCTTATGCAAATCAGATCATGTTCCTATCATTTTCAATTTGTTATCTAATGATCTATTGCACTTGTTCCAGGTTTGCAATATCTTCCACAGAGGCATGGGAGCTGTCTACCTTGGCTCACAAACTCAATAACATATATGAACATCGAAGGAAGCAGTTATCAACTTGCTATCAGCATATAGGTTCTAATAAACAACTTCCGTTACATGAGGGAATATGTTATATATACTGCTAGAAATTGATAAAGATTGGTGATTTTTCAATGCAGACGAGAAGAGGGACTACGAATCATATAAAATTCTTCTAAACCTATTTGAAACTATCCATGTTGACAACATGAAAGTTCTTAAGGCCTTGATATGTGCTAGGGATGATATCCAGCCACTTGTTGATGGCCCCACAAAGAGAAGAGTACAGTTTAACTTGTAGCAAATTGCTACTACTAATCTAAAACTGTTTATTGGAATTTGTTCTGCAGGCTGATGCACGATTTCTGATATATTCCCCAATGGTTTTTAAAAACAGGTGAACATTGACGTGCTGAGAAGAAAGAACGTGCTATTGTTCATTTCAGGCCTAGAAATTTCTCACGACGAGCTATCAATTCTTGAAGAGATTTACAATGAATCCAGGCTTCATGCCACAAGATTAGAGAGTCAATATAGGGTAGTTTGGATCCCAATTGTGGACCGTTCAGTACCATGGACTGAACTTATGCAAAAGCAATTTGAGAGCCTGCAATCCACAGTGCCATGGTTCACAGTGCACCATCCTTCACTGATAGAGAAGGCAGTCATTAAGTTCATCAAGGATGTCTGGCACTTCAGGAATAAGCCCATCCTTGTGGTGCTTGACCCTCAAGGAAGGGTTGTTTGTCAAAATGCTCTCCACATGATGTGGATTTGGGGAAGCAATGCCTTCCCTTTCTCTAGCTTGAGGGAGGAAACTCTTTGGAGAGAAGAGACATGGAGGCTTGAACTTCTGGTTAATGGCATCGACCCCACGATTCTCAACTGGGTAAATCCAATACAACACTGACCAAAATTAAGCATCAATATACCAGCACATTGTAAGCTAATTAACATCTGCAGTTTAACAATTTATTTTGAATTTATCAGATTAAAGAAGGGAACTACATCTTCTTATATGGAGGGGATGGTGTTGAGTGGGTAAGGAAGTTCACAAACATAGCCCAAGCTGTCTCACGGGCTTGCCTGGGTGCCACTGGAGATGGTCTACGTGGGGAAGAGCAGCAAAAGGGAGCAAGTCCAGCGAGTCATAGCAACACTCAGAGTGGAGAAGCTGAGCTACTTTTGGCAAGACCTTACCATGATGTGGATCTTCTGGACCAGGCTCCACAGCATGCTGTTCTCCAAGATTCAGCTAGGCAAGGCAGATGAACGTGACCCCATTATGCAAGAAATCAAGAAGCTGCTCGGCTACGACAAAGAAGGTGGCTGGGCTGTGCTCAGCAAAGGGTCTAGCATCGTGGTCAATGGACATGGAACCACAATACTTTCAACACTATTGGAGTATGATCAATGGAAGGAGCATATTCCTGTGAAGGGCTTTGATTTGTCCCTGAAAGAGCGTCATGACAAGCTTCATGGTGTTGCTCATCCTTGCAGCCGGTTCGAGTTCCCGACCATCGCCGGCAGAGTCCCAGAGACCCTGAAGTGCCCTGAGTGCCACCGCAACATGGAGAAATTTGCTGCCATGACGAGAGTGCTCAAGAAGAAGTTTTTTAGAATACTCCTGCGTACATATATGCTTCCTCTCCCAATCCCCGCATTATTATTGGCACATCACCCCAACTGCATAAAGTGGCCTGCAAATTTAGTTGACAAGAATTATCGTGTGCGACTGAGTTAATGAGATAAAAACACTCTCTGTGATTTGGGTATTATTAACCGATAACGATTAATAAAAAATATTTAGAAATAAAATCTTAAATTAAAGAATACCGTTATTTAATAACATTTAAAAATTAATACGAGAATTTTATATATATATAAAAAAAAGTGATACAGTAAATTCACTTAATTCAAATTTATTTATTTATATAATTAAATAAGGGGTGGCCGGCATAATTTTATTGTGTCATTAAAGAATAATGTTTTAATTTGTTTGGGAGTTCCTTGGTGTTTTTACTTTTTGCATTTCTTCCGGAAAAAACTCATCTGTGGTCGCGATGATACTTAGGTGTTCTTATCAGGCAACGACGGTTGGAACAAGTTAGCCGTGTATAAGCATCCAATCGGAATTTCGGCTCGTTCCCATCTTATAAAACAAAATCTCAGCCATCACATTAGAACTCAATTCAAAATTCTTGGCCGTTGATGGGCTGATCGAATTTCTGGGCATAAATCAACCGGGCAGACTCCGCTCCTGTGTTGGCGCCGGGCTGGTGGCAAACGACTGGCTCCGGAAGATGGCCTGTTAATTTTACTCTCTTCTTGCGCATTGCTTATCAAATTCTCCTTCCTCGTGTTGGGTTTGATGCTAATTACTGGGGAGGAATCATCGTATTCTTTTAGCAACTGTACTTCTTCTGTTTGGTTGCAACTGTTGTTGCATCGTACTAAATTTTAGCACTTCCTTGTCTCATCCAGCAAAGAATCTGCGCACCCTTTTCGTTTTTTACAATGCCCAAAAATAAACCTACCCCGTAAAACACCATACAAAGAATAAGAAGAAGAACGTTCTTACGATTTTTAATTCTTAAAAGGTTTGGTTTTTTTTTCTCTCGTGGGTATGTATGGTTTCCTTTTCTCACATTGTATCAGTTTCACGAGCAGGACCGTCCCGTTCTTGTTTGGCTTCTTGGGTCACCCAGCCTCTTTCATTGTTCTTGTTATCTGCGCCACCATTCAAGACTTCGAATGTACTACAGTCGTTTCGTCCTGATTCTTCCTACTGATTTCACTGGATGAAAAACGTGTGAGTAAAGGAATATAGAATTTTTTTTGTTTCTATGTAAACGAATTTTGGACGTCTTCTCCCTTCGCGGGTGAGTAAAAGAACCAGAAAAAAGTAATCTCCTCCAATAAAATTACATACTTTTTTAGTTTGTTCTTAAACCAGAACATTAAAAAATCAATCTTTATGCCAAGACTCCGGATTCCCACGAATGTTAATTATTGATCAGTCTAATTCTATTTTGATTGCCTTTGCAGATGGCAGAAATCGTCCCAGGGTACAGTGTTGATGAAGCTCTCCGGACAGTTGGGTTTGGAAAATTCCAATGGCTTCTACTCGTCTATGCTGGCTTGGGTTGGATTTCAGACGCAATGGAGATGATGATTCTGTCATTTGTGGGACCAGCAGTTAAGCCTGAATGGAATCTTTCCTCCAACCAAGTGAGCCTTATTACCACTGTGGTCTTTTTGGGTTCGCTAATTGGGTCTTGCTCAGGAGGCTATGTCTCAGACACATCTGGAAGAAGGTGGAAACTCTTTCATCGCTGATTTTTATTTTCTTAATTTGTCTAAGGAAAGAATTTTAATCCTCACTCACTCACTGTATATATATATATATTCCATTCCTTCCTACAGGAGAGGATTTCTGACTGCGTCAATTGTTACTTCTGCAGCTGGTCTTTTGAGTGCCTTCGCCCCTTCCTACATTTAGTTGATTATCTCTCGTTGTGTTGTTGGCATTGGTCTTGGAGGTGTTCCTGTCTTTTATCATATTTTTCAGGGTTTGTACCATCACCAAACGGCGGATTTTGGATGATGGTTTTCTACTCCTTTTGGACCATTGGAACAATTTTCGAGGGTGCACTGGCATGGGTATGCTTATCTGCTATTTGATGCTTCTTGATTGATATTGATCTCTTGGATTTATAGGATTTCCCCCATTACCTTCCATGCAAAATTTCTGGGCTAGCTTATCCTTGTTAAAATTGTATCTCTGTCCTTGAAGCACTCAGCCTTCGAATATCTGCAGTTTCCTTTTTCTTAGAGTCTTTGCTGTCATTTTTGGTTGGTTTACATTCTCAATTTCAACCCCCGTGTACTTAAATCCTGTTTCTTTGAGTCTTAGATTGTATTATCATAATCATATTCTGATTTTATAGATTGTTATGCCAAGATTGGGTTGGAGGTGGCTACTTGGCCTGTCTGCTGTGCCTTCATTCATTCTCCTTTTATTCTATATTGTGACGCCTGAGTCGCCAAGATATTTGTGGTTGAAAGACAGAAGAGATGATGCCATCAAAATTATGGAGAAGATGGTCAAACTCAATGGGAAACAGTTGCCTCCTGTTGCTCTTGCTGCTGATCATCAGGAACTTGACATGCAAAGAAATGGACATCCCACGGAGGTTGCACAGTTGGTGTCACAGGGTAAAAATGAGAATGGTTAACTCACCTCCTCCCAAATTGAAGGAGTCTGATTTGGGGCCCGTCAAAACAATTCTAGTTCTTCTTTCGAGCAAATTAGTTGGATCAACCTTGCTCACACGGCCTGTATTCTTTGCAAATGCCTTTTCATACTACACCTTTGTGTTGCTGACCTCTGAGTTGAACAATTGGGATAACAAGTGTTATCATAGTCAGAAGCAGTCGCAATCACACCCTTCCGGGGGCGTCAATTACAGAGATACTCTTATATCGAGTTTTGCAGGTAAATGTTTCTAGCTACTTATACATTAACTTCATTGGCCTGCAAAAGCTCGTCTTTGTACTCCCTACAAAACATTCAGGTTGGTAGATTCTAATTTATTTTGCAGAATTTCGTGGAATAGTATTGGCGGCTATCCTTATTGATAGAATTGGCTGTAAATTCACAATGATGGCCATGTTCTTGGTGTGCTGCATCTTCATGCTTCCACTAGTAGCACGTCGGTCTTCAACTGTAACACTAGTTCTTCTTTTCATAGCTCGAATATGCATCACAGGAACCTTTGTAGTCATCTCTATATATATGCTTCAGAGCTAAAATGCCTGAAACTGTTTCTCCATCTTGATTTAATAAGAAATTCCTGGAAAAAGCAAAAGGTGCTCTATTCTCCTTTTACGTATAACTCAAACGTAGGCCTAACATGGCAATGAGCCTTACCTTAGTGGCTGAGGTTAAAGTCTCACGTTTTCTTGAGCTGGGTTGATATACTAATTTGGACTTAGGGCCTGTGAATATTGCGTGATTGTACTCCCCCATTGACTTCCCCCGACTCCTACAACTGTACATAAAAAGAAAATGGTGGGGCCTGGTATTGACACTATTTTGTTCACAACGTGTAGCTATACCCAACATCAGTGAGAACAACTGGAGTTGGACCTGCAAGCTCTATGGGCAGAATCGGTGGAATGGTGTGCCCTCTAGTGGCAGTGAGTTTGGTGCAACACTACCATCAAGCGGCGGCAGGTTGGCCTTTTTGTGGGTGTGGTTTTTGTGCCAGGGATCTGTCCAATCTTCTTCCCATATGATACGAAGGGCCGTAACTTGATGGAAAGGATGCCGGGTGCTGAAAATGAAGTACACAAGGACGTGAAACAACAAGGGGTGCCTTGAAATTGAATTTAGGCACAGTGCCGTGGTACAGCATAGTTTTTTTTTTTATTTTGGTCTATAGAGGGGATGGTAAGCCATAGGGGAAGGAAGTGGGGGACCAACGCAGCTGAGACGCTTCCTCCGGCATAGCAATTTTAGTAAATTGGATCTTTAGCTTCTGCTAAAAATGGTCCCCATCTTCAACAGATTTTAAGCCAGGCTGAGTATGGGCTGAGTTTGTTTTTCAGGTCCAATTAGGGAGCGGCCTGGTTTAGCCAGTGGATTAGTTTGTACTGCAGCACTTCGGGGTCTACTAGTTAATATGAGAGCGCTTTTTTCCCATGCGCAACGAAGTTCTGTTCTGTTGCAAATCAGCTTAATACTCATTTTTATTCACCATCTTTTGCTTCACTGTGAGCCCATTTAAAAAATTACTTGAGGGGTTCAGATGTGGGAACATAAGTAAGCCCATTCATTTTTTCAACTGAAATCAGAGCCCTTTTGAGTCTTCGGTCTTGATAAGAAGTGGGGCGGGGGGGAAATTCCGGAAGCCTGCCCGCAGGCTATGAAATTAGTACCCGTGCAACGGCGTTATCAGCTGTCTAAATGTCTCATTCCCCACAGCCCACAAGAAATAGAATCCTTTCTTCTCTCCTCAGCCCAAATTTACACTGCTCACCAAATCCCACAACACCCGCCCATCATGGATTCCCAGACAAAAAAGTCCCAACCTTGAAGTAAAACCAAATGAAAACGACATCTCCAGCGGTAGTCCGCTTGTGGGTTCATTCTCCCTGTCTCGCCAATTGGGTTCTCTTCATCCCCGATTTTGTCAACTGGGTCGATCTAGGATGGGCTGGAGGACGAAGATTCCGGGATGTGGGCCGACAGCATGAAGAGGAAGAAGAAGATGAACAAGCGCAAAGTATCGGAAGCTAAGAGTAACAACCGAATCGAATGGTGTTTAGCGACCTTTTTCATCAAGACTGGGCGTAGGTACGATATGGCCGAGCCCACAATCTTGCACTAACTGTAAGCGATTGTTCGTTTCATAATATCCATTTTTCATGTATATATTTTTGTACGAGGGCAATACATCTAACGTTAAATAATTAAATACAATATTCCAACTTAACACAGCAGGCTTCCTGCAGTTCTGCGCCACAGTCTATTTTGGATATTCCTTGTTAATTCTTAAAAAACCAGGTGACTCGTAATTATTTTGAAAGAATTTCGTTGTATACAGAACTTTTTTTTTTCTCCACCTAAAATATAAGTTCACCCCGTCGTCTTGAAGAGCAACTTAGGGACTATGAAATTGAAAATCTTTCTACAGTTTGATCCAAGTAAGTAAAGAATTATGTCTGATGGTAACCCAAAAGAACCTGTTCACAAAATTATTAATCTGAATGGTCCGTTTCTTGGAAATTGCATAAAAATGACATTCAAGCAGGTACAATCGAATTCAAGAAACGTCCATGTATTGTGTCCCAAAGAGACGTAGGAAAGAAAGACACAATCATGAAGCATCCTGCATCAGTCAAATGGTTCCCCGGATTATCCAATAAAAAAAAAAAAGGAAGATTGATCGATATACCAAAAAAATGAGAAAAAAAAAAAAAGATTGATGGGCTAATTTAATTTTGTTGGCGAGTAGTGACAAGTCAAAAAAAAGAGTGTAGGCAGTAGACACAAAGGCAAGAGCGATCATCTCAAACCCAAACATAACAATCAGACTCGATCCACGTGGGATGGGTTCATTGGAGTTGTTGTTGGATGCCAATTGTCATCACAAAAAATTTCTTCTCTTCTCCACTATTATCTATTGACTTTTACAGAGCATTTTAAACTTCTTACTCCTTGTATGACCCGTACTTTAAAAAAAAAAAAATTATTTTAAAAAAATTGCTAGCAATCTCTCTCTGCCTAGAATTGGACACGCACAACCTCACATCAAGTCCCACAATTGACAACTTGACACCTGAAGGAAATCTGTCACTGATCACTCTTCTGCAAATTGCAAAAAGTGGATAAGACAGATGAACTACTTTTGATCTAAGTTCGATTTAGATTTTATACTTTCTTAGAACAGGGCAATCGCTATGCCAGTATCCATTTAAAAAAAAAACAGAGATAAACAGAGAAAAAAACAGAGCAAGAGAAAAACGTACAAGCTGGGAGAGATGGGAGGGGTGACATCGTCGATGGCGGCGAAATTCGCTTTCTTTCCTCCAAACCCACCAACGTACAAGCTGGTCACTGACGAGCTGACTGGTCTTTTGCTGTTAGGCCCATTTCCTCACCGTGAAAATGTTGAAATCTTGAAGTTGCCAACAAGAAGAGGCACAGAGATTGTGGCAATGTACATAAGGCACCCCATGGCCAGCTCTACTCTGCTTTACTCCCACGGAAACGCTGCTGATCTGGGCCAGATGTATGAGCTCTTCATTGAATTGAGCGTCCACCTCAGGGTTAATCTCATGGGGTACCATCATAACTATTGCTACTTTTGTTTCTTTTTGCTACTTCTAGGACACTTCTTTAGTGCTTGTTTGTGATGGTTTTCTGGTTTTCACGTCTGGGCTTATTGCTTGTGGTTGTGGTTTTGATTGTTGCTGTGGATTTTGGACTTTTGTTGTAGAAATTTTGGTTTTTAGTTGATGTTATGGGTGAAATATTTGGGCATGGAGATTTCTTTGATTTTATGGGTAGTTACAGAATGATTATTCATAGCATGAGGCTTTAATTTATTGCAAACTTAATCGGCGGAATTATGGTATAATCCAAGATTACGAATGAATCAGTTGGAGTTATTGAAGATATAATGGTGTTTTTGAGGTTTGGCATCTTTATCATTTTTTCCCTGCCCAAGCCAATCAAGAAAACAGGTGTATGGATGCTTGGCATAGTTGGAAACATGGTGTGGTCCAGGTTGTGGTGATTGCAAATGGCTTGGATAGTGTGGTTTGATCAATTGACTACAGTAGAATTGGGATGACTTGAAGACATAGACTTAATGAATCTGCTTCAGTAGTCCAGGGTCGTTGGCATGTCATTAAGGAAGAAGAAGAGGAGGCTTTCTTTGCCTGAATACCATCTGGTCTCGTTGCTTCACGAGGTTGAATTGTTTCATGGTCAATTTTCAATTTGGATAAGTTGTCCATGATGTTGTGCTGAAGGAACTTGCATTCTGTCACTAAGATCGCATATTGATTTTTTTGGTGGACACAGTTACTGCATTTTCTCTAATCAGATGGAAATTTTGCAATTTGTGTGTCTTCTCAGACAATTTCTTATAATTATCTTTTCCTAGGTATGATTATTCTGGCTACGGGCAATCATCCGGAAAGGTTGGCTGCAAATTTCAACTTTCACTTTAACCAAAGCAATATCTCTGTTCTATGAGTTGTGCGGTGTTAGTCTTAAGGAACTGAAGTACCATCTAAAGCCCATTCCTGTATTGCAGGCAAGCGAGCAGAATACATATGCTGATATTGAAGCTGCATATAAATGTCTTGAAGAAAGTTATGGTGCCAAACAGGAAGATATTATCCTTTACGGGCAATCTGTTGGAAGTGGCCCTACTTTGAATCTTGCCGCTCGACTGCCTCAGCTACGAGCTATCGTCCTGCACAGTCCCATACTCTCAGGGCTGAGAGTTGTGTATCCTGTTAAGCGTACATATTGGTTTGACATTTATAAGGTAGCATTCTTATATATCAGCATTCTTGTTATACTATATGCTTATTTATGAGTTTACAATTTTCAAATCTTTGACCTCACGGGGTTTTATTTTATTTAATTTTTATCTTTTTTTTTTTTTTTTTTTTTGCAGAATATTGAAAAAATTTCACTCGTTACTTGTCCTGTTCTTATTATTCACGTAAGTATGCTGTTCTGACGCAAGTAAAAAAAAGGATAGGAGGATATTTTATAATTGTCCTGCTCTTATTAGTCACCTAAGTGGCTCTATGAATGCTTGTGAACTGGTGAATTACTTGACTTTTCCCGAATAAATCCTCATCTCTTCTTTTCCTTTTGAAAGATGGACTCTTTTTTGTTTTTTTTTTTTCTTTTAAAAGATGGTGAAGGCCTGGAACTTTTATTTATTTCGTCCAAGTTTGATTTAATCATGGCAAGGGGTCTTCTCGTGGAAATATGAAAAGAGTCAAAATAAAAAAATAAAAAATAAAGATACAAATAAAAAGGTGAAAGGAGGTGACTTGTATAGATTGTATCTATAGCCTTCTCTTTTATTTGTATTCATGGCCATCAGGATAGCCGCTGACATCACTGAGTTTGTTCTGTTTCTCAGCCCCAGAGGTGCCAGCCATGTACATTCTCATCCTGTCTGATTGTGATGGAGATTCTTTAACTAATTTAATGATTGCATCGAGCATTGCCACAACCTAAGCCCTTGGCAATTTTTCTAGTAACCCTCCGTAAACCAGGTCTTGTCGTTCATGCATTAGTATTTTTTTTCTCTCTTTTGTTTGTCCCGCATGGGTGGTTGTTGGGTAAGGTACCCAGTCCCTTTCATCCTCGTAAC